>JAPTGZ010000010.1:21242387-21263652 GCA_029814645.1 Fowleria isostigma | reverse complement strand
AGTGGGGGGCTGGCGGGCTGTCATCCTGTTACACTCCTGCCAGAACTGGCAGTTCAGCTTTGTGTTCTGCGAGTTTACACTAGGGATGGCATAATTGACAATGGCTAACAGCGGAGAGCAGTGCACAGCCTTGTTGAATGGCCAGTAATGATTGGAGCGGACGCCCACTGCCCCATTCCCAGGGGACAGTAATCCAAGATCCTGTTTCTGATATAATTGTTAGTCAGAGAATTTCTGCATGGCTAGGCTGGTTCAGATTCCCAAGCTGGTTGACAGTGCCAGGCAGTTTAATAGAAAAACTGGATGCTGAGGTTTTTAAAACAGAGGAGCACTGAACCTGGACGTGGTTCACCAGGAGCCTCTTGTTCTCCTTCCTCACAAAATAAGAACAAGATGGTAACTTAAATCTCACAATCGTAGACCCACCACCAGCCTTGTGTGAGATGCACACACAACCAGCATTTGCCATTAATTCAGCGTTGTTGCTTTTGTCCACAACAGCTTTGCTCTTTTTTAATTAGCTGCTTTCCGTATATTCTTTTTTGTCCTTTGTCAAACAGGAGGGGTTGTCAGAAGAAATTCACCTCATCTCTGCTTTCTTGCAATCCCTGACAGATGACTCTACTTCCACTGATGATGCTGGGGTGAACAAACAAGCCAGTCCAGATGCTGCTGGATCAAATGAGTAGATGCCTTCAGTTCAAATCGCAGTGTAATTGGACATTCACCTGTACCAGACAACTTACTTACCCTAGCACGCTTCACTATTCCCCCCTCTTTACTTGCAGCAAATCCATAACAATGAAACAGGTGACTTTCATGCTGCTGTCAGGACTGATCTAATTTTAGCTGGGTGAATGATTGCAATTGGCTTTGCCTCATCAGATAATTAATCTATGTCACCATTAATTGGAAAAGAGAATAATTACAGGCAGTGTTGACAGAAATTCTACGCTTCTCCAGATTCCAAGATCTAATTACAACTAGTGAAACCCTGTGTGACCTTAACTAGCACTTAGTACACCTTTGCCACCTTGACCATGCCCATGTGTGAGAGCGGTCTCCTCAAAGACCCTGTTTTTAAAATCAGACCCGCATTCCTTCCTCTCCTCACTCTCTGAGAGCTGTCTCCCTCAATCACTTTTCAATATTCAATCTTAATTTTGTGGAAGTTTAGCATTTTCAATGAGCTGGAGATGAATGATTAATGAATAAATTTAAATGCTTCATTTTGTCCATGGATCATTAGTTAAGTCCTTTGTGGGAAGGACCTGAGAAAGGAGTGAAAATTATTGAGACATTAGCCTGAAGCAATCCAGGGGTAAATAGTGTGCACAAAAGGATGTTGTGTGCGCACTATCCACTGGCTTTCTAAAGAACCCTGGGGAAACACTGTTTTCAATTTGGAATCTTAACTGAATCACATCTAGTACTTGTAGAAAATTGATTTTTGTTGCATCATGTTCCAACAATGTCATACTAATGATACACATCACTAATGTCAGCTGCAGACAGACTTTAAAAGTTAAGTAAAAAAATATTTAGACCAACAGTAGTCTTTAAAAAGATATAAAGTTTATTCAATATTTTACTTAAATTACTTAAAAATAGAAATAATAAACAATGCAAATCCTTTTAATATTCTTCACACTATTAATGGGCTGTATTTCAGTGCTTTTAGACTTTTTTTTTTTTTTTTTTTACATATGCCAGTTCTCTTTTCTGTTTCTGTCTGATTGATAGAGGTGTTTTGTTGATATACAAGATGTCTCTCCAACTTGTGGGGACAGAAGGGGGCAGTGTGAACACAACAACTTTACACACACATCAGTTGACTACAACCACTCTAGTGTTTTAACATGATTATGGCACTTCATCTCAAATTAAAGATAATTATCAGGATATGAGAATATTATTTATTATTCATTTTAGTGTCAGAAAAACATTTAAACATATATAGTTTCATCTGTAGACATGTTGATGTTTAGATTTTCAAAAGTTTTGTTTTGTGGCTTTGCATTGCACTGAATTCAGATAGCAATATTTTACAGACAAAAGCACTCACCCAACTGATGGCACTAACAGGGCACCTCATATTAACAACTCGCAAAGCCATCATACCAGTAGATTTCTAAAAGCACCTTGAAGAGAAAAATGTTCAGTCTATCTCATATTCCTTACTGACTATATGGTAATACCTCAAATGAAAGTGCCTCCCCAACACATTTATCTACTCTCCTAGCATCTAATCCATCCCCTAAATAAATGAAAGTGAGCCACAACTAGATGTCATCACATTTATCTGCAGGCGTGCCTTCAAGTGCACACACCTAAATACTACTTCTCTAAAGAGGGTGGACTGTAGAAATACTGATGGAGGTGCCTGACAGCAGAGATGTATTTTCTTCCACGTTAGATGCTTGTTTCGGTATGATGAGGATAGAATATACAGCACAAGTCTCACAGTAGTGCTGTTATACTGTGTGATATATCAAAGCTGGTTTAGAATACTTGGTAGCTTTGTATAAAGGCATATTTTGCAGGAGACATGTTGGAAAAATCTGATTTACAGGCAGCCTGATTCTCAATTTCAGCCTGGCGCCACCATGCAGACGATGGGCCTGTTTCATTTGGATGCACTTCAGTGATCACCTCTGATCAGTGACGTGAAGCCAAGTGAATCAGAGCAGCATTCTGTTTTCTGAGGCTAACCGAAATTCTGTTTTTTTGAAATCTTTTGGAACCAGGAAAATGGAAGTGTCCATTCAAACCACCCTGCCTTTGTTTGTTAGCAAAGTGGAGAGTTGAGCAGTAGAGCTGATGGAGTCAAGGAAACTATGTGAGTTGAGAGAAGTGCTACTGTGTCTAAAATATCAATGAGGGGGATGCTGCCAAGTTTTGGAGCACACAAGAGAAAATAGGTCTTATAACCCAGACTAAATCAGGAGGTTTTTCATCTGATTTATGTAACAACTCATTATATGTTTCTTTTTTTTTCAGGGTGATTTATTTTATCCTATTTGACGTAATAACTGTAAACATTGTCTTCTGCTCAGTCATACAGTGAGTGTAGTGTCTAGCAGATCCCTGGTCCTGTAAAGTTTTTGTAACTACATCATCTGTCATTCAGTCATACTGCTCATCTAAACAAAACAGTGGAACTGTGTGTTTGCCCAGGTAACTCCTTTAAGTGGAACTCCACAGAAAACATGCCAAACATATTCATCACAACAACAATACATGTTCCTTGTGTTTCCACACTCATTTGATTTCAAAGATATTTATCTTAACAGGATAATAATTTGTGAAAGTCTCTGACATTTGTGGCTAGCTAGCATGATAATAAATCCATGGCTTGGAACATTTTTTAGTTAATTAGAGTCAATCAATCCAAACTTTGCTCACTTACCGGTGTGAAACCGGAGTATAATGAGCAGAAATCAGCATGGTGATTGGAAAACACAAATTACAGCTGTTAAAGAGAAACTCATCCACTTTTCTTCTGTTGATGCCAATGCCTGCTGCGAGGATTTAAAATTAGCATGGCATTCCTTTAATGGATGTTGGGGGAATGTGCTCCCTTATAATTAAAAAAACCTGGCAATATCCTTGTAGGCTAAAATAAGAGAGGTTAGTATGATTACATGACAACTCTTTAAAAGGACATATCAGCGCTAAAATATAAACCAAAATAATCTCCTGCTGCTTCCTGGTTTCCCAATGAAATGCGTTTTTTTTTCTCCTGTTTATCTGTATTATTAACAATGGAAGTGACGCTTCATAATGTTGCGTGACGGTGCCAGTGAGGTGGTCAGAACCGTCACCTTAGTAAAACCATGACGTCTTAATGACCCTTCCTGATATAGAAGAGACATTCTTTGTGTTTAAAGTCTGTATATATATCTCTATGGCCAGGGCCATATTCATATTATTCCTGACATATTCCATGCGCCTTACATTCATAGTGTAATGATGTGAGTAATAACCTGGTGATGTTAACAGCACCCTACAATAGGACCTTTATCTGCTGTAGGTTAACACACAGTAGTAGGATCTGACCTGACTGCTCGTGGCCATGATGTATATGACCCGACCGCTGGATGTAATTTCCCCTCAAGAGCTCTTGGAAAGGGAGAGCTTATGTTGTTGAGCTCATGTCGTTGGGGCTGGTAACAGCAGCTTGCCATTGTATTAATTATTGTCAGGGAATCCAAGGGGTGTAGATAATACAGAATGCACTGGTTGGTCCCATTTGTTTCACTTGTCAGTGGAGTGAATAATTGGGAGTGCTGACCATATTAGACACAGAGAATTTCTAAAAGATACGACTCAAACAGTTGCAACACAAAAGTATGGCTTGGAAATTAAAAGCTTAATGTCTCAGAATTTTAAATCAGTATGGAATAATTTGCTGGCTTACCATTGCCAAAGGAATTTACTGAAGTTTAACTCAACAGTAATTCTGATTCAGAGTTGAACATACAGTTTTGGAACATTTTGTTAATCACATACCCCTTGTTTGTTTCATTTACATTTTATCACTATGAAAGATTATAGTATATAGTATAGGGCTGCACAGTATTTTGCAAAAATATTGATATCTCATTAACGGATTGTGCAATATTCATATCTCAATGACATGCAATCATTTATTTTCTTTTTTTTTTTTAATTAACTTTCTGTTTTACAAGTAATTGGGTACCAGAATGGTTTTCTCTACCAGTCTAACATGATAGTTTTTCTGGTATAAAAACTAAAGTAATGCTACTGCTGCTGGTTGAATGCAAGTTTACATGTTAATGTTGAAAAGATGTGAATATTTTCAGAGCACAACTGTGGGCAAGGCCTGAACACTTATATTTAAAGATTTTATTTTTATATACAGTATTTACTAAACCATACAAGCAATGGAATATAGTTTAGTTAAAGCTCTTACATGACAGTACTCTGGCACCTTGATTATTATGAAACACATCCATGTCATTTAATTTAATTTAGTTTTATTTATTTCAAATATGCAACAACAAAAATGATCCCACCTAGTCCTTAGAAACCAAACAGATTACAAGAAAACATGAAAGAAAAAAAATGTTTACATATACATGAAAACAAAGTATGATTTCATTGGCATATTGGAAAAGGCGCGGGAGGAACTATAACTTATTTAATCCTACCCCTTCTCCTCACTACAGTCTATTCGTTAGCTTCCTATCAGCAGAATATATAAAAAATCAAGTCCCTTGAATCATTTGTAAATAATTAACCTCACTTATCATCTTTATATACATATAAACATACATACACACACCTGTATTGACACACCAGAAAAGTAGATAAATAAATACATACATACACCCTTGAAGGCAACACAAAATGAATTCACAATAAAGTAAACAATATGACGAAGTGAACAACAACCGCAGTCCAACAAGACATAAACAAATCCATAACCACACAAAAACAACAAACAAAAAATTACACATTGTTATATATGAATAAAATGATCAAATATTTGACTGTGTTTGTGTGTGAAGGTCTATGGTAGCAGCATCACCACGTTCTACCACAGAATTGTGTCATTGATTGTACTAGTATAGTATGTTGTCTTAAATTATAAAAATTGAGTCAACATACAAACAGTTGTCTCATTTTAACATTATGAAGGAACATTTTTATTAGTAGATGAAATTGGCATTTCTTTAAGTGAACGAGAAATATTGCAATATTATTGTTATCGCAATGCTGTACACCCTTATTGTAAGTTTTGCCAATATTGTGCAGCCCTAATATCGTATTTGTACAACATATCTATTTTGTGAAGATAAAACTTTGTATTTGCTGTGACTTCTTTTGAGCCCCAACTTTATTCTTTGAGGTCTCAAGAACACTGATACAGTTTTTAGTAGAAGGGGGTTGCTAATACAATGGGGCTCATCTTGCAATTCTCTCAAGGAATAACTATCAGTCCTGCTACAGCAGCTTCAGCGTCCCTAGGTGACCGCGCCACTGAGCCTGTGCTCGCTCCATCGCACCCCACTCCACGCCTGCTGCCACCCTGAAGGTAGATGCATCACGCTGGGGAGACTGAGCAACAGCAGCCCCCCTCTCCTTTCAGCCCTCAAACCTCCTCCATGGCACAGTGGCCTCCTGCGGCCCCTACACACTCCGGGTCTCCACCATCGCCTCGGTCCCAAACGCCCGGACTCTCCCTCAGGTGAGTCGCCACACCACCCCAGTGCCTCCTCCCACCTGAACTGCACAACTGGTATCCTTTTGTCATTTGAGAATGCCACACACACACACAATACACACACACACACACACACACACGCTCCCATACTCACTCTGGAGGGGACACCGCCTGTTCCTTTCTGCTCACCTCCCGGCTGCCGGCTGACTCTCTGAGCCGTGTCTGTGGTGGCTACGCCATGTGTGGGGATCTAGGGGTTTAAAACAGCAGGCCTCCCACACTCCCATAATAGCAAATATAAGTGCCTCCAATTTATTACACAGTGGACATTTTATGAATCATCTTTGAGTAACTTTCATCTGATATGACAAGTACATACTAATCACTCCTAATATTAGGTTACATGTATATATAAATATTTAACCATATACACATCATTCAACACTTGTCATCATGTGTTCAAAGTTAGAATTTCATCTCAGAAAATTGGAAGCTTCGGGTATTCTCACCTGAAATTTCACTAATTTAAGGCAAGACACGGCAGATGAAAACAGATTTTTCATACAGTGGTCAATTTTGACATTTGGGCTAGTTTACTCCTTCAATGCGTATGCTTTCAAGCTGCTATAAAGAAAACATTGAAAATATACATTAAGAGTTTGTTTCAGTTTGTTTACGTGCAGCGATAAGTTTCTCCCGAATTTACCAAGAAGTTAGCATTCCAAACTGATATGCCGAATATCATCTGTTTACTGGATCATCTATGAACATCAAATTGTACATTTATTCACTTAATGGTATTCTGAAGATATCTACAGAGGGATTTGTTAATAAATCATTCCTGGCTTGATTTATGTAACATTTTAACCAAAAATCTTTGAGTAATTTTCATCTGATATGACAAGTACATACTAATCACTCCTAATATTAAATTACATGTATATATATAAATATTTATCTATATACTCATCAATCAACACTTGCTGTCATGTGTTCAAAGTTAGAATTTCATCCTAAAAAAGTGGAAGGTTTTGGAATTCTCACCTTATATTTTGCTAATTTAAGGCAAGACACGGCAGGTAAAAATATTTATTTATTTATTTATTTTGCTTTTTTTTTTTTCATGCAATGATCAATTTTGAGATTTTGGGCTAGTCCACTCCTTCAATGTATATTCTTTCAAGCTGTCATAAAGAAACCATTGAAAATATACATTAAGATGTAAATTTATAACAATTTGTTTATTTGTGGCAATAAGTTTCTCCTGAATTTACCAAGAATTTAGCATTCCAAGGTGACACGCAGAGTATCATCTGTTTACTGAAGTCTGTCGTGACTAGTATCACCTATGTACACCAAACTGTACACTTATACACTTAGCAATATTCTGAAAATATTTACAGATGGATTTGTTTATAAATCATTCCTGGACTGATTTGTGTGACATTTTAACCAAAAAAAACTATGGTGAATTAGAATAGCTTTATGGTCTGTGGTGACAGAAAATCGTCTTAACCATCTCTCATACAAAATACAATAAACAATACAGAAACACACAACTCCTAAAAAAAAAAAAAAAACTTGAGATAAAATTATACTGAACCATAAATAACGTATACAGAGATTCAAGTAAAACTCTAAAATGTGTAACATGTTAAAGTGAAAATTGCTTTTTTAAGGCTATGTACAGTATATTTGGGTTTCCTAGGTAACGAAAGCAGATATTCTGAAATCCCTCCGTAATTTTGTTTTTCATCTTGTGTGTAAACAAAATTAAAAAATAATTTTGCACCTGGCTTATATGTTCAAATATATCTACTGAAAATATATGCAAAATCACATATTTAATAGATAATGCCTAATTTGCATAATGAAACATTCAAATTTCAAAAACATGTAACACTTTTTTTTTTTCATACTTGTGTAAGTAATCAGCTGAGGAAGTCTCATGGTGATATCTATTATTTTAATTTTTTTACAGTATTCACCTATAGTGTCTCGCCTTAAATGATACATGTTCTTCAAGTTGACTCATTTGTTCCCCTCATAAAGAAGACATGCTCAGGAGACGATAAAACCATTGGAACAGACAATTGAAGTCAAACTTACCTGTAGCTGCAAGTCTCTTCCAAAAGCCTCTGATCCTATGAAATAATGTTAAAATACTGATTCTCATCTGTAGTCGTCTCACATTAGAATATCACCACTCAATTTTTTTGTCACCTCGTCTACGATCGCAGTACATGCAGGGAAGGAGACGTGGAATAAAAGAAAAGCTGCTTATGTTTGTACATTCACTTAACTAGAGGGGGTCTTCAATTCAAATGTAACCCCCAAAAAGCCTTATTATTAAGGATTTACAGCAACATGCAGTTTCAATTAATATTATCTTCATAAAGAGGCTGCTTGCTTCATTTTCTGTTTTCTCCTTTTTTTTTTTTTTTTTTTACTATTTTAATAAGGGGTAAAAATAAAAAAAAAAAAAACCTTTAAACTATAACAAACCAACACATAAATTACAACTTTGACTTTATAGGTTGCCATACCACACCACACTTAGTTAACAAAATATTTTACAAACAAGATGATATCACCCTCTCCATGATATTAATATGATATGTTCTCTGATCTGTAAACAGCTGGTTATCTTGCTTTTCCACGATAAGAGAAAGTGCTGAGGATTTACGCTTGGTGAGCACATTTGGGCTGAATCTTTCACACGTCACAAATTGCAGATGGGAAGCAGTGATCTTGAACAGCCGATCACATTTCCGTGACCATCTGACACCTTCCATTTAGGAAAATAATACTTTCTATCTTAGCATACCCCTCTGCAGCAGCCAGCAAAAGGAATTATGCCTGGTAGACTTTGCTATTCACAACTTTGGAGCTTCTCCTTTGTTTTGTTTCATTGCACTGATTAGATTAAATGTTCACTCTTTAATCAGTTATTCAAGGCCACAGTATGTCTCTGTGTTGTTTAGTTTTATTTGTTATGTCTTGTTATATGCACCAAAATGCAGCGTTACAAACAATTAAAACATGCTTCATAAAAGGCACTTATGCAGTATCTTACAAAGCACATACTGGTTTAAAAAGACTAAATATGAGCAATGCATTACGTACATAGTCGGTATTTAGGCTCATTGTGAACCTGTCTGTATGAGTGCACTGTATTTATCTCTGTATTTACTTCAACACTCTTCCCCTTACATTTTAAGAAATACAAAAAAAATAAATAAAAAATTAAGATCCATAGAGGTAGATAAGGTATCTGTGTAATATGACAGATAAATATGAGTCGGGTTAACTGGTACAGAGAGTTGTAAATCACTGTAGTGTGATTCTTTGTCTCAAAGGGTTTAATTAGTCTAGAAATTCTTCTCTTATCTGATGACCCCCCTCCCTCTGCACACTGCAACAACTTACAACCATAAACGCCCTGCAATCTGAAGACCAGTGGCCTCAGGAGACTGAGTTGCTACAAAGAGCTGAAAGAGTTGGAAATGGTCATTTTATTGCGTTAGAATAGCTCGCTCGAGACTTGGGTAATGTAGTGCTAACTGAGTGCTGGTAAAGATAACAGTATGTGACTCTAAAGTGAAATACAGTGGTCTAGTGTAATGCTCTGCAGTGATGAGTCCTTTGAAAAGAGGTAGTAAACAACCATACAGTGGACTTCCAACACCCCCCCATGTATGTGTAAACCTGTATATATATAAATGCAGGCAGTGTAGTGTGCTTGTCAACTCCTCAAACATCAAACAATGTTTGGTTCCATCTATTATTAATGCTATCTATGTGTGGCCTGTTACTGTTTGACGGTAGCATGGTGTTGCTCTATTTCATAGTACATGAACAAACCCATTTATCCCTATCTGTCATTTTGTAACTTGTGAGGTATCTGTCACTTCTGGTCCCATGGGATTCCTGTATGTAAGTTTTTTTTACTCTAATTGAGCTCTTTATTTAATTGACAGTTTATTCTGTCCTAATAAGTCATTTCTAACTGTTTTGATTGGATTGGCAAGGATGTTGGTTTTTTTTTTGCTTTGTTTGAGAGGATTTGTGTTACTAACCAACTTCAGATGCATCTAAAGTCAATCCAAACCCAAGTATAAGTCACAGGTAGTGCACGGAGAGAGTTGAAGGGTATGTGGAAGCTGGAATTGAAGCCTGTGAAGTTACTGTAGAGGGATGCGACGCTGATTAGAATCAAAATATAACAATAGGATGTGCAGCTTTTAGTTAGTTTTCATTGGCAAGGGTTAGGATTAGGTTATACTGTCAGATTAATATGCACTGTATACAAATTTAAGTCTGATTGTCAGTGTTTTACCCATCTGTCAAGTACTATGTTTTCTTCATTTTCTTGTTTATTTTAATATCTAGTTTAACTAAAGATGTATTTGTTTGGACAAATATAATGATATCAACAAAAATAGCTCATGAGTTTAATTTCAGAGCTGATATCGGTCCATTTTCTATGGTTTTCTTGATAATAACCAAAATCACATAAGTTCTTACATCAATATCTATGACATTGTACTGATAAAAACAGTGCTTTTAGAAATTCCATGTTTTGTTTTCTGTCTGTTTTAGTCACATGATACACACAGGAGTTAGTACTTGATTGTATAACCATTGTTTTGACGACTTTTGATGATCTAAATTTTTTTTCCACAACTGTACAGTGCTCAGCATAAATGAGTACACCCCAACAGATTTGTCACCAAACCTTTAGTTTTTTTTGAGAATCAACATTTTCTATGTGACACTACAACATATGTTCTCAGTTAAGGACATGTTCTATAAATCTCAGTTTTGTCCAAATTTTTTGAAACTGAGCTTATGTTCATTGAGATATTGATTAAAATGTTACTTTTCAAAGGGGGCGTACTTCTGTTGAACACTGTATATACACTTATATTAGGATATTAGTACATGCATATATCCTCGACGACAACACAAAATGAATTCACAATAAAATAAGCAATAAGACAAAGTGACTAACAACAGCAACCACACAAAAACAAAACACAGTACCCATTTAGTAAAACTCAAACACCTTCTTCGGTTTTATTCTGCTTATAACCCCTCTCTTTAAACCTCTTTAAATTGACTGATATTTGAACATTCTTTGAGCTCTACCTATGATTTTACTCCATAAACTGAAACTCAAAAGCTTCTCTCACTTTTAAAGTTTTGAAATTATATTTTCCTCTTAATTCATAACCCCCTTCCCTTTCTATGAATAGTTTGAATATTTCCCAGTAGTAATATGGTTTTTTTTTTGCTTTGAATAATACCTGCGCTGTCTGAAATTGTATGAGATCTTTAAATTTGAACAGTATTGATTTTGTGTGCTATTTGAGACATTTTGTGTTATCATGTTCTCATATCAGGGTTAGTGTCAAAACATCACTGAAGACATGTGTGGTGTATATGAGGCGGTGTGGTACTTGAGGATGTTTGTGAAGCTGTTGTGACTCATATGAACATTCAGAACATTCAGCCAGGTCATTCACAAACTACTGTGCACTGCTGGATGTTGTATTAGGTTTCCACCCTTTGTGTTTCCAGGCCTGTAGATATGCCCCAAAGCGTGAAACAATGAAAAAAGTCATGATTGGACAACATAATGAAAAAAGTCATGATTGAATGACATAATGAAAAAAAGTCATGATTGGATAACATAATCATATGCACAAATGCAGCATGTTCTGTTGGATTTTATTGTTCTTCATATTGTATAACTTTACATCACTTTGTGCATATGCTGAAGGTGTGTGTGTCCCCTCCTGCTTTTCTCACAAAAAGTATTAAATATGCATCAGTTTAACATTATAAACCAAGTATGGACATGTTAGTGCATATGTTGTTTATTTTTTAAAAATCAAAGATGCAAAACTTGAGTTTGTGTAGAGCACCTTCTTTTGAAGGACTAGTAGGAGCAGAATGAGATGAGGGGTTATTTTGGCGATGGAGATTAAGGCAGGGGCTTTTTGTCATTTGTGCGAGACAAGCCATTCATCCATCCAGTTCACAGCCAAAAAAAGGCTGGTCCCAGAAATTAGCAGTTTCAGCTCAGCAGCAAAGTCGTCGGGCTGTGAAGGCAGAGAGAAATTGACTAATTAGCAATGCGCACTAAAACTTGACGGTTCTCTCTATAACAGCGAGGGAAAGACTCGGTTTTTCTCCCCCTTTCTCTTTTCTTTCTTCCATAGATGTTTGAAATCGCAGTCATTTACGCTCGACAGTTTTTACAATAGCCTTGAGCCATAATTTTGCGAGTCTCTCCAGCATCCATACCCCTGCATGGTCTCTCTCCACCGGCCATGCACGACCGTTTCTCTCCCCAACCGTGGATTTCCTATTACTCTCGTTACGACTCACTGAGCCCCAGGCCCAAGGATAATGATGTGTTGTTTCTTGGTAGCATAATTTGTCACACGTATATTTCTTCTTCTTCTTCTCTTGCAGAAAGCACAGCTCCCTCTCACACACTCACACACTTCTTGTTAATTCAGAAGAACAAATGATCAACGTCAACAAATAAGGTGAAATAGTGACTTTAGGAGTTGGAATCAATGGTTATTTGGACACACCACCGACCATAGACTTTGAAGGAAAGGAGATTTCTTAAAAGGAGAACAAAGGGAATCCAAGTCAGATTATTGGGAACCTGAAGCTTACTTTCTTTTTTTGCCAAGAGCTGAAGTCAGGTAAGTTTGGCTCCTTCTCAGATGAAGCTGCTCTCATCATTTAGTTGTGACAGGCGCTTTTAGGGAATGTGGAGACAACGGTACCGCACGCTCGTGTCAAGTTTATCCACATTACGCACGCACAAATAGGCTTTTGTCGCGCAACACAAACAATACATATGGCTTTTGCGTTGAACTTTACCGACAGCTGCATTTCACCGGATCCGTTCGGTACTCAGGTCCGTTCAAGTCCGCTCGGATCAGACCCCCGTACCCCGCTGCCCACGGCTCCGACACCAACTAATTGCTTTTGTATGACTCCGTGAATGTGTGCCGTGTGTAATGTCCTCGTCGTGGGGGTGTGCATCCAGATAGTAGGAGGGAGAAGTGCGCTGTGGATGCTGCATGTCATCCGCGGTGCTCTCCTCTCCCCGTCGCCGACAACTTGAGCCGCGTCGCCGGGGGAAGCGCCGCAGCATCTCCGTCCGCTCGGTTTGTTTTGACAGCGCCCTTCAAAGCCCGGCATCCGATTAAAAACACCCCGGTCTTCCGTGGAGAATGAACACGAGTGGCACGCCGTGGGAACTACTGCGTTTTTGTTTGTTGCTTTACGACCAGAGCTCAAAGTTGAAAGTGACTGAATCCGTTTTGGATGTAGATGCTCGCCGGCTGGGGAGGCAGGATGGTGGTGGTGTTCTCCGGTGGATGGACGGCCGATGCGTGCTCTAACTTATCCTAGTGTTGTGTAGTAGTTGACTGAGGGTGTTTTGTGCAAATACATGACCTGAGGTAAATGGCTTGCATGGTTTATTTGTTGCCTAGGTGGCGTTCACAGTCAGGAAGTCATGTCCAGATCGGGTGATAGAACATCCACCTTTGACCCCACACACAGTGACACCCTGCTGCATGGGCTCAACCTCTTATGGAGAAAACAGCTGTTCTGTGATGTGACTCTCACTGCCCAGGGACAGCAGTTCCACTGCCACAAAGCTGTGCTGGCATCCTGCTCCCAGTACTTCAGGTCTCTCTTCTCCTCCCATAATGTCATCAACAACGAGGGCAGTAAAGGGGACCAGGGCAGCAGTGGGACCCCCTCATCCTCCCCCGATGACAAGCTGGTGACCCCCAGCGCCAGGCCTATTAATAACCTGGTCCTCCAGGGCTGTTCCTCCATTGGACTACGGTTAGTGCTGGAGTACCTGTACACTGCCAACGTGACTCTTTCCCTGGACACGGTGGAAGAGGTTCTTTCAGTCAGCAAGATCCTCAACATCCCCCAGATTACTAAGCTCAGTGTGCAGTTCCTTAATGATCAGATCTCTGTGCAGAACTACAAGCAGATCTGCAAGATTGCTGCCCTGCATGGACTGGATGAGACCAAGAAGCTGGCCAACAAGTACCTGGTGGAGGATGTGCTTCTGCTGAACTTTGAGGAGATGTGTGCCATGCTGGATGCTCTGCCACCCCCGGTGGAGTCAGAGCTGGCTCTGTTCCAGATGTCAGTCCTCTGGCTGGAGCATGACCGGGAGACTCGCATGCACTATGCCCCGGACCTCATGAAGAGGCTGCGTTTCGCCCTCATACCTGCTCCAGAACTGGTGGAGAGGGTGCAGTCTGTTGACTTCATGAGGAGTGACCCTGTGTGCCAGAAACTACTCCTGGATGCTATGAACTACCACCTGATGCCCTTCAGGCAGCACTGCAGGCAGACCACAGCCAGCAGGTGAGAGAGGAGACAAGACACATGATTTAAAACAGCACAACATACAGACAAGAGTTCACACACACACCCACCCACACACACACACACACACACCATTAAGCTATTATAAAGTGACAGACAGGCGATTAAATGCCTCCTACTTGTTAAATTTGAACAAACTGCTGACTCAAGGATTGCCTGCTCATTGTAGACTGGACACCTCATTGTCCAGTCCAGGTCATGTAGGTGACCAGTCAGTGGTTTGGGCTCTGAGGCCCAGTCAATGAGCATTTCATCTGCTTCATATACTCTATGCTTAACTATATCCATATTTAGAATATTGCCTTTAGTTTTACTGTCGACATTTTACTGTAGGAAAAAAAATCATTTTTTATATCCTCACACATCTGTGTAATTGCTCTCTAATCAGTGTTGACAAGATGCGGCAAACTAGATAAAGGTTATGCATTTTGATTTGGGGCAACTCTCATGAATGCAATTTGAAATGGTGTAATTATATTGTTAACACAATTACATGGTAATTACGTAACAGCTCTGGTATTAGTTCAGGGATACACTGGCTATTGATCTGACAAAACAAATTCAATACAGTTAGAGAAAATTTGTCTCATATGGCTGTTATTTTTTGTTATTTTTATTGCGGCTTTCATTTTTAATTAGCAAGATCATAGGTTGGTGTATGGTATTCAGTAGAGACACGTGTTTGCTCCACTCTTACAATCAAAGGCCAAGTTGCATGGCTTGTTTCCGTGTTGATCCTGATCACCACTCTAAGGAGCCGGTGCGTAGGCAGGCGTTGTCACTAAGTTGATTGATTGATGTTGCTGCTGTCAGGTTTTGTTTACAAAGCTGACTGTGGTTAGACAGTCACGGATGAAAATATTGAAAAGTGACGCAATCCCTCTTCAAATTGTTAATTTAAATCTACCAGTCAAGGAAAAGTGGAGCTGATGCGTTACACAATCTCTAAACTTGAAAATCTAAATTCACCCACAAAATCTGGAACTGCAGTTGTTCTTATATGTATCTATATTTCTTCTGTAATCCAATAACATATCTATTTCCACATATGGACCTAAATGAGCAAAGAATAAGGAATCCTCATAATTAGTTTCACATGCCACTGTTTCTCTCCTCTCAATTAATCACCATTATCTATGTCCAGGGGCTCATTTGCATATGAATAACCCCAAAACACTTCCGAGTGGGCCAGCAGCAGAGAGAATGTACCGAGACAATGGTGATGGTACCCAAGCATAAAAAAGTAAAATATGAAAAAGGAAAAAAGGTGACCGTGTCTGAATATAAAGGCCAGTTACTCTTAATCTTCTCCTGCATATTGTGATTAATTGGAAGATTTGTGTTAAAATCCATTAAGAGCCAGATAATGGTCATTAAAGTACAGTAAAGTGTGTGGCTTTGAGGTTATATATCATATACAAACAGCAGGAAATATGTCACCACTGGCTCAGGGATGTCACATGAATCATTGCAGCCAATGAAATAGAGACATTGTATAGACAGGTTTATGTACTCAATTGCGCTTTTAGCCTCCAGCATGGCACCCTGCAGGACTGTCCTCGCTTCACAGCTAATTGAAAGGATTTCTTTAGAGTACAATAACCATTCAATAACACATTGAAAGGATAAGTACATTGCTGCACATTTTTTTTCCTAATTGTAATAAATGTGACCATATAATGTCTGATTTGTCATCTCAAGTTCAGGATGTTTATTTCTTTATCCAGTAACTGATTCATTCACTCATTCAGATAAAGTATTGAGGGGTAGTCGATTAATAAGGTGTGTAATAATGCAGTGATAAATATACACAAACAGCATGTTCCTTCTGTTTAACAGAGGGAGAATGTGTTCAGGTTAAGGTTGTGCTTTTGTCATTTTTTTGGACTGGGGTTATTTTACTTCATAGGTTTATACTTGTTTACTTGTGTGTTTTCTAACTTTTGTCCACACGCCTACACTTCTTTGACATTACAGAATCCGTTCCAATAAGAGAATGCTGTTACTGGTGGGTGGCTTGCCTCCTGGACCTGATCGTCTCCCCAGTAATTTGGTCCAGTACTATGACGACGAGAAAAAGACATGGAAGATCCTCACAAGTGAGTAGCAAGGGCTTTTTTTTTTTTTTTTTTTTTTTTAACCTGAGGCATCTTGTGTTAGTGGCTTTTATGATGAGAAATAGTTGTTCCTATGGATGACTTTAACACAGGTTAATTTCCACGGAAAATGAGGGAAGGAGTTCCCTAAATCCTTCAGGTAATAATGTATCACTATCACTTTTAATATAAGTTTTTAATCAGAGCGTGACTTCACAGCACTGTGGAGTTTCATGCCCGGTTTCCCTTGTTTTTGCTGAAATATGCTAGCAAGATGCATGATGAGATTTACTTGGATCTAATGATCTATTGTGGCAGAGCTAAAACAATAATGAATGATGTCTTTTTATCAGTAGCTCTTAAATATAATTTAATTATTCACACATGTATGATCAATGCATACAGTTGAATTATCTTATACGTAGTAACGCACCACTTGGAGTTCACCTGCAGACCTTGTAATGCTAGTGACATGAGGTTTACGTAAGGTAACGTTAATAATGAGACAAATATGGTCAGAAGAACATAGCAGCTGCAGTGTTGACACAGACATTCAAAAGCATATGCATATAATTTTAATTAGCTGCACAAAGTTTTACAAAGAAAATAAAGATATTTCCTTCTTTTGTTTAAGAATATAGTTTATGTTTTTTTTTATTTCATATTATCACATTATAGCAGTCCCTCAATAAAAAAAATGTCTTTGCAGTGAAAACAGGGATTGCCCATAAAAAAACCATCTGTAATATTTTTAAGGTAGCATCTGCAACACATGTACTCTTTTTCTCTCTGTCATCCATGACCTTTTAAGGCTCACCACTATATTGTTGCCATGTTGCAAAGGTCAAACAAGAGCTAATGGGAAACCATATTTGTTCTTTGCATCATCATTGCTGGACGTATCGAGTTTTTGTCCTTTGTTTTGGTGCGAGCCATAGCTCAGCAGCGTCTGTTCATTTGTACATATTACCCATAGGTCTTTTCTCTGTCATCCTAACCTTGTGCTCTTTATACTCTCACTTCGTGGCACAAGTTTTTTACCGGATCGTATGTGATGTTTGTGTTCCTGCGTCCGAAAATCACCAGCGGTCTTGGATGTGGTTTCCCAATTCATAACATTTCTTGGCAGCCGTGTGGCATTTCAGCTCATGTTTGGCCAAATTTATCAGGAGGCATTCTACTAAAGGAGGCATGCGTTCACAACAGCCCGAAGCTCGCTGGTGTCTATATTGTTATTTTCTCATTAAACCCACACTCATGGGTATAAACTGCAACAAGCAAAAGGTCAATAGGGATTTCCATCACTCAAAACTAAAAAGTTAACACTCAAATGGTCCGTGGCCAAATGGAAGGACAAAACTGCAAAATCATCCCCTTAACACATCAGTGACCATCTGATGTAGCTTCCACACAATGGATGTGGAATAGAAGATTATTAACATTCAATCATAACTTTTCAATGAGGCGAAACCTGAGAGGGACAGGCTTTGATTAAGACATTCATCAACACAATTTGGGGAGAATCTGATCCCTCTCGTCAGATATCTACTGCTTGGTGATTCCAGTGTAAAGTTTGCCATCTAGTGTACCCACAGCAGCGTGGACGAACACAAGACAAAGGCAGACGCAGACTCAGCCCACGGTGCAGGACTGTTCTCTGTCTCTGTGCTTATTTAAACCAACCTGATATTAAAATCTCACACTTGGAAAGGGACCTCGTCTACACAGTATGAGCTAGAACAAAGGAATTCAGCTCAGTGGGATGCAATTGTAATGGTGTTAAAGGCACGTCAGAGCTCAGCAGCAGTGGTGCATTAGCTGGAGGAATCATTCAACCGACCCCAACTGTGCCTCTATGCAGAGGTTTCTGACTCCCTCTAGTGAGCCCTAGAGCTCACTGTCGACTGGAGCGATGGCATCCATCTCAAAAAGGACATGTTTGTCCTGCCCTCCTATGGGTGCTCCCATGGGATCAGTCGCAGGTGGAGGTAATAGGGAATTAACTGGTCAATTATTTAATATGCAAATATAATCATTGTGTTTTATCATTATTTTTATTTACAGTACAAGGTAATGAGACCAGTCTGTGTTGTTTTTAGCCCCTTATCCACTGCTCACCTGTAGAAATACAGAGGAAATGCCCCAAAACCTCCCACGGTACTTTTCATTATGTAGCTTGTGACATACTGTAAAGCGATAATCTTCTTTTCACATGGGTACAAGATGATTTTTAGTATGAGTACAAGTCACTAGACATCATATAAAAAGCCGCCCATCCATGTCCTATATACTGCTGACTGAATGATAATGTAAATAGCATGTAAGGGAATTTGGCAGTCATATGGCACTCGTCTTTGAGGTGCACTGGAGGCAGGCAACCTAATCCCCTCGTTCAAGATAAAGCTGTGTTTAGCGTATGTAGTATTAGTTCCTATCTGAGACTCCCCTCCCATAGAGGACCGGCACATGTCAGCCAACCAGAGTGAGATTGCAGGGAGAGGCCAATTGGAAAGAAATGAGATTCAAGGCTGTCTAATTTTGCAGCAACTGTGATCCATCAGGCGGTGGCGAGGTGACAGTGGAAATGACTGATGGAGACAGACAGGTGGGTTTTAACATTTCACTGATTTGTGCTCAAAAAGCACCGGGCCTGAGATTTATTGAGTGAACACGATCATGTTCATTATGACTGTCACCTAAGACCATTTCTCTACATCTCAATGGGGTCACTTCAGCAAAAAAAAAAAATAAATAAATAAATATAGAGGAGAGGAGCACAAAAACATACACAAGGGAAAAGCATCCGCGAGGGGTCCTGCTGCAGCTGTAGGCTCGGAGCTGGTTTTACAGTCCTGTCGTTTGACACAACGAGCGGTATTATACTCCAAACATAAACTGTGAGATTATTTCTTTATAGTATTTGCAGACAAGAAGTTGGTATGTAGCTAGATAGACTGACAGAATGTTATTGCAGTGACAAACAGTAGTCTGTTCTCGGTCTTAACTTTGATTTGTTCCAGTTTGAGAGTCAACAGGCTTGATTCCCCACAAGAAATCACTTCCTGTAGACGGATGATTGGAAGGCAAGGAAACAAAAGCAATAAAGCAGGGGAAAATAAATCACACCGACTCTCACTAAGGATTGTGAAATAGATGTCACTGAGGAGAAAAAAGAAACATTCATGAGAAGTTTTGTTAAACATATAGACATTCAGCTTGACATAATAACAACTAATAACCCCCCCAGACCCACTCACCTGCTGTGTTTTGTGTCCTTTCTAGTAATGCCTTACAACAGCGCCCATCACTGCGTGGTGGAGGTGGAGAACTTCCTCCTACTGCTGGGTGGAGAGGACCAGTGGAACCCCAACGGTATGCTAACACCACACACTGAACATCTTGCTTCACAGCGATTTCACACCAGTGAGTTTGTTAGTGTTTACTCCATTTAGAGAGCACTCTGCGTGAGTTTACGTAAGTTCAAAGCAAATCAGTGTACATGTAACACTTTCCCAGAGCCAGATCAGCTCTGAGTGGACAAACAGCACTTGTCAAAAACTGGCACAAAAAGCACAGAAATGTTTCGTAGTGTAGAACTGCTCGAAGTGCTTTTTTGTAAAATGGTGGTAACAAGTCGCCATAGAAACAAACAAAAGACTGTAAATGATCAAAAAACCTTACCCTGATCGTGAAAAACTCATTCTGCTCATAAGTGATAATTATACAGTGCGGCGCATGTCGGAATCTGTAGTAATCGTCAAGCTCTAAATGTAAAAAGAATAACACAGAAGCAAAGAACATCATTATGCTGCTTTTCCAAGATATTAACCTCCAGAACTTTATGATTAGGAAACTTGAGTGAAGGCATATGAAAGTCAGCAACATCCTTTTCATAGTCATGCTAAAAAATAAGCATGAGAAAGACGTTTTCAAAGTATATAGTCTAGATCAGGGGTGTTGGGAGTCATTTTAGTTGAGGGGCCACATTCAGCCCAATTTGATGTCAAGTGGGGCAGCCCAGTAAAATAAGAGCATAATAGCCTATAAATAATGACAACTCAACCTGACAAAAATGACATTTCTTAAGAAAAATAAATGCAATTTTTATGATATTGGGCTGGATCTACTAAGATCCCAATTTGCACGTGCTAATTTGCATGTATTAATTTGTGTGTAGTAATTTGCATGCGCAATCTAGTACTTTGCATGTGGTGTTGAACTGCGGTTTGTGGGTGATTTACTAAGATTGCCGACATAAATGACAACAGGTGCAAAGTCTGGAGAGCGCCCTATTTAAATGAGGATTTTGCGTGCACCACTGGTTGTCGTCATGGAGACAACACGCTGGAAAAACTGCTCAGGGATATGCCAGCACTAATGGCACCAGTGACTGGAATGATCCAAATGTAATGTTGGAGGAGTTTTGTCATAGAAGGTATTGGCTGACTCCTCCTTGTAACTGGCCCCAAATCATCCCCTAGTTCATCTAAGTTCCAAGATGACATTGCCAGGTGCCAGATTTATTTTAGAG
>JAPTGZ010000010.1:21174744-21191895 GCA_029814645.1 Fowleria isostigma | reverse complement strand
GATGGTGGATGTTTGGGTCTTTATGGTTGAAAAATGTTAAATATAGAGAAAATTTTATTTGGAAACTGACACAAAAGTAGTGCTGGGTCTTTATGGGTTAAGGCAGTCTTAAAACTTTGTCAGCCACGCTGTACAATGGAGTTGTAATAAAGTTGGATAAAACACATATGACTGTGGTGATAAAATCTACTGATTCTCAGGCTAAGACATAAGTAAAGACGCAAAAAATTAAATGTCATCGGTGATATGTCATCTGCCTACTCAAATAGTTGCAAAATATTGAAGTCAAGCTAATGATCACTGTATAAAAAAAAAAAGAGAAAAAAAAGAAGGACAGTTGGAACTGGTCATGAGTCATAACTCCGGAAAAAAAAAAAAAAAGCAACCTGGAATGGCAATTTTTAGAAAGTTTGAGGTTAGTAGTCTTACCAAACATAAACACACCTGTCAGGTTGATCACTGTGTCATATCATGGTGACTTCCTGCTGGTTGTTAAAGCTGCAGTGATTGATTGTTTTTAGCATCACTGGGCAAAAATTCTATAATTCCCTTCCAGTATATTATAATGCACATGCCCTGAGAGGAAGTGAGGTGTCTGCATATATTCTATCCTTACCTTTTCAGGCTGTAGAAAATCTACTCCAGCTGATCACATGTGTTTTTCAGACAGGTATAGAGGTTTAAAATGTAACTGACAGCAGTAATTACCAATCACTTTCATATATTACACATAAAATATATGGCTCAACATGGAAGTTTGGAAAAATGGTTTTTACTTTTTGATATAATTGCAGAGGCCATTATATTTTTGAATGGACTAAAGTGAGGAGAAATGTGAAGTCCAGATGGATTTGTGTTGTGGGTGTGAAATTATGGGATGAACTTGATGATGAATTTATGTTGTTCACTTCTTCAACAACATTTAAAAAATGCCTTAAGTGTGAAATCATTGAATATTAAGTTGAGATGGTGGAAACGTTTTTGTTTTTTTTTGTTAAAATGAGAATGCCTGATGCTGTACACATTTAATGTCACATAAGCAGTCGATCAGGTGAAAAGGGTAGGCACAAAAATAGAGTTTTGCTTCTAGCTTATTCTTTTTTTGGTTTTATGTGTATCTTAATTGTTGTACTAGTGCAATGATTAATGTAAAAAACAAAAATAAATGTATTCATTCATTCATAACAGCATGAAAACAGATTAATCTATATTTGTATTTAATATTTTGATTCAGAAAACATTAGAAGGAATATGTGTATTATCAAACCTTGGTGTTTTTCTTTCCATCCTCAGTAGATGTACTGTAGATCGTAGCAGCTTGATATTGTGATGTGGCTTAGAAGGTTAGAGAAGCAGCTTGTTAGTTGATGTGCCTTCGAGCAAGGCATCTACCTCCTTGTTTGCTCCCCAGGTGCCTGACATGGCATCCCACTGGTCTCAGTCTGCAGTGTGTGATGTGTTCCTGCATGTTCAACTAGTGATGCATTTAAAGCAAAGGATCCATTTCACTGTGTATGAATTATATACTGACAAATGATACAGTTTAGGACCAAAGATATTGTCACATTTTCTCATATTTCACTGGTGACAGAAAAAATATCACACAGTGTATACCAGCTTTGGCTGTTGTATTCATAAAAGCATCAATAAGCAATAGCACCAACATCTAAAATACATACATTCCTCCTGCAGCTCTCTCCTCTCTGACCTAAACATAGGATGAAAAAACATATACATATGCTCAACACTGTTTCACACCACTATCGTTCCCTCTGTGAAGAATCATGCACTATATATTTATGTTAGAGATCTGCTTGAGTCTTGACACTGAACCGTTTACACGCACACCAATACTATCATCATTATCCAATTTTTGAAGTTATCAGATTACTCCAGTGATCATGTAAACAGGGTAATCTGATAGGCTTTATCCGATAACAGAAGTTATATGCTGATCAACACACTTAGATTTTCTCCCCATGTCTCAATGCATGTATATAGGTTAATCTGATTTCTTTTTTTTTTTTTTTTTACATCTGTGCATGTATTAAAAAAAATCTATATAAACGGAAGTTACTCAGTGACACTGCAAGCCTAAGAAAAAAGGTAAACAAACAATTAAATAAAAAGAAGGGTAGCAGCAACATGTGACCTATTTTGTAGTCTTATTAGCTCTCACATTAGGACAGCTAACGCTGACACCGTAAGGCATTGCCATGGTCAACAAGACAAAACCAGATTTTTTGAAAATGACAGGAAGTGTACATCTTACATCATAAAGTATGTATATACTCTGAAACAAATCAGACAATGGACTGAAACATGTAAAGCAGGGTATTTTGATTATCACATTTCTGATGTGCATGTAAATACATCACATCTGATGACGTCAATTATCGGATTACTTACAGTTATTGGATTTTTGTTGTCATATAAATGGGCTCAGTGATTGGTCATTACAGATGTCAATCCCCTCCTCTTTCTGAAAAGACCTCTGATTGGCTGGAATCTGCTATCACAAGTCTCAAAAACCTGTCACAAGCTGCATTTCCATTGCCCTCAGAAATGCACAAAATACAAATTGTGCAATAGGAAACTGATAATGGAAACACAGGAATTTCACAAAAATTGTCAAAGATTGCTAAAAAGTTTTTACGCTCCCATGAGGTGAGACATTTTGATTTGGAAGTTTAGTGAAAAGGGGTCATGGAAACACATTTTGCGCATCTTCATTAGTCACGGGCATGACACTTCCAGTGCCACAAGAGGTTCAATAACATAACAGTTCATTAAATGTTACCCAGGTCATTCAGAAATTCTGGATCCACAACTGGTTGGTGAATTCTGTACAGTTCTCTCCCAGAAATTCATTCTGTGAGGCCAGTACTAAGGACTTTGCCTTGGGATGCGCCTAGAGTGCTGTGAGTTATTACGCACGGACGCACCTCTCTCTCTCTCTCTCTCTGTCTCTCTCTCTCTACGAAAACTATGACATATCTCGAGATGGATAGATGGGACTTCATTAGACTCGCACATCAGAAGCCAAACACTCTTTGATGGAAACACCTGCAAGTTCAATAATGCTTTTTATTTTGTGCAAAAATGTAATGGAAACCCAGCTACAGTCTGCTACTGTTGTCGCTGACCCCCTCCCTCATCAGACCACCTGCTGTGCACCGCACCTGGAGCACATCTGCATCAGGATACATATATGTACAAGGGGCTCCTCTGCTCTAGTGTGGTGCCAGATCATTGCTTTGTGAGCTGGGTTTCATTGCAGTTTTCTGCTAAATAAAAGAAATATTTCTCCAATTTCACCAAAGTATAATTGCTGCTTGTAGGTGCTTCCATTGAAGAGTGTTTGACTTCTGATGCGTAAGTCTAGTAAAGTCTCCTCTGCTTATGTCTCGATGTGTCGTAGTTCTCCCAAGGAGGAGGGGGGGCAGTCCTTGCATATCTCATGTCACTTTGCAAGCACACCTGATCATCCCAAGGCATACATAATGGATTTCTGTAAGAAAATTGTACAGAATTCACCAACAAGTTGTGGATCCAGAATGTTGTATTGACCTGGCTGACATTTAATAAACTGTTATGTTATTGAACCTCACATGGCTCTGGACTTTTCATGTCCATGACTACTAAAATGTGTTTCCCTTAGACTTTCGCAGAATCCTTCTATGTCGAAATGTCTCAAAAACCACCTCATAAGGGCATAAAAACATTCTTGCTCTCTTTGACAGTTTTTGCCACATTTCTGTATTTCCATTACCAGTTTACTATTGCGCAATTTACACTTTCCAATGGTAATGGAAACCCAGCTACTGACTGGACTCTCCTGGTCTTTGACCCACCTATCCTGTCAGACTCTGCACTTATCTCCCATCAGATTTAGTGTTTGTTTCTCATGTTGGTTTTTCCATTCAATAAATACTGTTACTCTCTTCAACACCGTCCTTTCATTTACTCCCCATGACAAAAGCCAAGAGGAGGTACCTTAGTCTAGTTTTCCTCTCAAACGTGATGAATTCCGATGCATTAAAAGACTATTATGGACTGTTTTGCTCAGTGAATCAAACAAACCACCTACTGAAGCTTTAGTTTGAGTCAATAATATAATCAATACAAGGTGGAACTGTATACAAGCCACAGTGCTTCATAACTCAATTTACTACACTGGTAAACTCACTCCAATTTCAACCTTAATCCGATTAAACTGTAAAGTAAGAGTAAGAATTAATTACTGTAGAAAGTAAGTGAATGCCAGCAGTTTATGTAGTGAAATTAAGCCTCTTATGCTAATATTTGGTAGAAAAGAGCACTGAATGTTAAGGACCGGGTACTTGATAATTCATGTCCTGGAGAAAAATGTTTTCTCAAAAGAAGTAGGGCTCTGGCACTGTTATGGAAACTTGCCCCAATTTCCTTCTAGGAATAATACACATAATCATCCTAACTACACTTTTTTTTTTTGTTGAATATATTTTTTTTATTTTGTTTGCTTTGCAGCGAATAATTACAAAAATGAACTGGTCACACCCATGTGCCCTTACATCTGCTGTAATTTCTTCACTCCTACTCACTTACTTAATCATGCAGATGATTATGAGTGCAGATGAATTTAAAACGCTTCATCATGAATAAAGTAAAAAATAAATAAATAAATAAATAAAAATGTCACCTTGTAATTTTTTTGTCTGCTGACAGTCATGTGCTACATTGGGTTTTGGTTTCTATAACAGCGCAGTGTGGTTCCTCACTCACTCAGTTGTGTTCTGCAGTGGTAGAGCTTTACTTTTACTTAAGGTCCTGATGAATGCAGGGATGTGGAGCTTTCACAACACTTCAATATGGATTTCAGTTTTTATCTGCATTAGTGTGAGCATGGCCTCACTCATTCACTCGCTCACTAGGCCTCCCACTGCTTTCAGGAGAGATTCTGCGTGGGCCCACACTTGAGTTCCTGCCATGTGCTTTCTACCCCCTGCTCAAACACACACAAACACGTTTACCCTCCCCCACACTTCCCAACACCATCCAAAGACATGAATTTGTATTTGTATTAATGTGTGATGGACAATTCTTAAAAAAAAAAAATCTTTAAAAGGTAGTTTCAGTTGTCTGTTAAAATGTTTCTTAGCAGATACTGACCTCCTCATTGCTTAATGTGTGAAAAACATATAAAATGGGCTTGTGCTTCTTTAGTGAAATGCATTAATTAATCAAATAATTGTGTTATTATAATATTAGGATATTTAATTGTAAATAACACCTAACCTGTTTTTCCCACTGCTACATAAACAATGCTCTATATATAATTCCAGGTGGAAAGTGATTGCCTGTTGAGTGAATGCGGTTTTTCAGTGTTTTGTGTGTAGGTGGAGGGACATCAATGTGTGCGTGGGCAGATGTGAGTAGAGATGCCTGCCAGGTGTATGTGGCTTTGCATTCTCAGTCTCTCACCATACACGTCGGCAGTTCTGTAATGCTAAATGTATACTGCACTGACTGCAGAGGACTACTTAATCACATGCCATCCTTCAGTTTATTGTGACTGTTTTGCTCAGGATGAAGCATTATTAATTTATTCAGAAAGCTGTCCTTGAGTTCATTTGTGCCCTTTACCTATTTCTGTAATGAATTTGTCAGAGACTTGGACAGAAAACATTAATCCCAAGAAAGGAGGAGAGATACTTTGCACCAGATTTAGCCACAAGCTGCTAATGGATCTATTTTGTTATATCCCTGTAGCATGTTCTCTATTTAACCCAAATGCCTTCTTTCCATTTTCAGTCCTTTACAAAAATATAAAAGACAAACAACAGCTCCTGAATCAGGTTTGTGATATAATCTGTGTGTTTGTTCCTCAGGATACTGGCCACTGCTGGAGCCCACATGAACATCCCAGTAGACCTACGGACCTTGCGGGCTGTAAGAGTCCTGAGGCCTCTCAAGCTTGTGTCCGGGATCCCCAGTGAGTCCGTCTCTCACCTCTAACCTCTAACCTTGCTTTTTAGAATCAAGCAAACCACCTGTGGTGACTTATCAATGGAGAGCGCTAGGGTGAAAAAGACAATAGAAATCACCTAAAATAATTTTATAGAATCATTAACATTCAGATAAATGAGCTATGCATGATACAGGCCATGAGTACGGTGTATAATCTGCATTCAAATGTAGTTTAACCCATAAGAACCCAGTGTGACATTTGTGGAACTTCCCTAATTAATTTTTTTCTATATTTAAACATCCTTAATTGGTTTAGCGCCATTTATTCTAATATTATCTTCTGTGTTTTGTGATTTTTTTTTTTAGTGAAAATCGAATATTTTCCAACATTTAATTTACGAATCATGTAGATGTGCATAAAAGTTTAGAGTAAGGTTGAGTGTTATTATATCAAAAACAGAGAAAGCTGAAGGAAAAGTGACTTTTTTCTAGTCAGATCTATCATAAACTGAACACAAACCCAGTGTGTCCATCCACTGTCATTGATCTAATTCCATGAGTTTTACTAGTGAAGCAATGTTGCAGAAGATGATGGTGTTTCCATGGTAACTACGGAGCCTCCAAATATCCAAATGGGTCATATCTGATGATCATGAAGCAATGAATAACTACATTTTACAGCAATTATTTACATGGATTAGTTGATCAACAGGTATTAAATAGTTTATATCAGTGCATGATTTTGGTAGATGGTGGATGTTTGAGTCTTTATGGGTAAAAAAGGTTAAATATAGAGAAAATATCATTTGGGAACTAACACAAAAGGAGTGTTGGGTCTTTTTAAGTTAAATATGTTTTTGGTTGTTTAATTAGCAGTTAAGTCACATGTTTCTTGTTTGGGGCACCGCCCGAGAACTCCATAGAGCCTCATTATAAATGGTACATGTGCAGTGGACCCCCTCCAATATAAGAGATAGGAGAGCCTTGGGGTGCAAAAATGGCACCCAAGCATCACCCACAAATGTCACATCCCAAAAAAAAATCAAGATCTTCCTTAGAAATGGAATCAGCAAACAGGTCCTCAGTAACACTACAGTCCTCTAAGTAAACAGCTGGAAAGCACCGTGGTTAACTCAATGGGCTTATGTGTGGGGAGTTGTTGGAGCACTTCCCAGTATGAATGTTGTAGGTGATATGTTTTAATATTTACTTTGATTTACAATTTCTTATGCCATGTAGTCTACTCATATTACCTTCACCCCTGGTCTTAATGCATTGTCCATACTATCAGTGGAAAAGATCCTTGTCAGGGACATGCCTGACTTTAACAACAGTGTCATAGAAAAATGTACATGTTTGAAAACAAATACAGTGTATTATAATTTTAATTAATGTTTTAAAGTAGTGCTGCATGTACTTTGGTGTATCCTAGTGGTGACATGTTGTAATAGTGCAGCTGAAAACTGACTTGGATACTGCACCCTACCAGAAAAATAATTTCACCAGGAGCCACATATACATGGTATATCAAGCAATCTCTTTCCATATTCCTTCCATAAATTTGGTGTTTTTAGAATGCATCTGTTGTCAGTAGCTCCATAAACATTTTGCAACTGAAAATATTATTTTTCCTGTTTTTCCTGTGGTAAAATAGGTATGGAATCTCTAGAAGTAATGTTTAACATCAATAGGCTTCTTCGAGAAAACACTCACAGCCTCTATTCAGATCACTGAGATGAGATGATTAATATCTGTATAGAACCAACAGAACCGTCTACACACCCTAGTATGATTTTATGAAGTGTATATAGAATAGTATCCAGAGGACAGACAGGAAAGGAGTATGGACAGCAGATCATTTGCATTTAAAGGGACATATTGTCCATCCAAGAGATAATTGGCAAATCTACAATTCCCCAAAATATTAATTTTAAACTTTAGCTCTAAATGCCTCTGTGATTATTCTTTTTACTGTGTTTATATAAACTTGGTTTTCAGTGTCTGTTGCTTTAAATGTAAATGAGCTGCTGATGCTGACTCCAATTTCCTGTCGGTGCCATGGGTTCCATCATCACTCCAGGGGTAATCTAACTAAGGTGGGATGATTACGACCTTTAGGTGTAAATCTGTTACAGCCTTGGGGTCCTCAATGGAAGAAGTGACCCTGAACAGTGACTTCTATGATGATCACATGACTCTGACAGATAAGATACAAAATTGACAAAATCATTTTGTGAGACCTTGAGGTGTTATGACAGGCGGGGTCCACTTACAGCAGCTGTACTGTCTATGGTGAAGCCAAATGCACCTGTACTTTTACGGCTGCTTTTTTAGTTATACCATCAAAACACAAAAAAGTAGAAAAACTGAAAACACTGAGTACATCACAAATATCTACACCACCATGGCTAAGAAATCTGCTCTGCTGTATCACAGCTGTTGTAAATATTAGAAGAACATTAGATAACTGATACAATTGATTCATAAGTTTGAGTCAATTAGCTGCAGAATAGACATTGTGTTTTCATTGGTGAAAAAATATACAACATGAAACATGAGCTTAACATAAAACTGATCTACCTTTTTCCCAATTCTCAAAGAAGACCTGTGCTGCACAAGTTTGCTGACCAAAATAATTTAAAAGTAAAGCACAGTAACAAGGTCTTTTTTTTTTTTTTTTTTTTTTTTATTTATCCAGGTAAGTCAATTGAGAACCAATTCTCATTTTACTGCACAGCCAACACAACAACCACAACTCTATAATGTTAAAAATAAAATGAAATATAAAAAAAATATATTTAAGGAGCTGGGTTTCTGGTTTTGGTTTTATCTTCCTACTGCTGCCTCTAAATGGAATGCTGAATTTGGAATAATCTAATTATTTGTAAAACATGCAAATGCAAAGATACAATCACTAAGGGCAAGGTTCACTCTGTATCACAGTGAGAATAGGACTGTCTCTTGAGAGGAATGAGAGAAACTAGCCTTGAGCTGACATTTCAAAGACAAAAAGAATAAGCATTTTAATAGAATATAGGATTATATTTTGCCTTCAGGATCATAACACAAAATGACAGAGTTTTCCCCTTTAGTCAGGTCACCTTTGACCCTGATATAATTCACCAGTGTGTCTACACAGTGGTATCCATTGCACCGACAGGAAGCGAGTTAGAACAAAACTGAAAACAACATAGACATGATAAAATGATAATTCAGGAAATAAGTGAGACTAAAATTAACTTTGCTAAATAGGATTCAATGTTTGGGTTTAAAAAATATGTTTATTGTGTTGAAGATGAACAGACCAGTCCATTGCACTTGTGCTTTATTGTGTATTATTTGACTTTTTATCCCAAAACCCGTGTTTTTTCCCCCATATAAATCACCTTAAATGAGGGTAGTCAAACATAAAACCCATGGGCCAAAACAGGCCCACCAAAGGTTTAAATCCATCTCGTAGTATGAATTTGCAAAGTGCAAAAATAATATTGAAGGTTTTACTAGTCAAGGGTGTAAAGCTCATTTTGTGCCTTTCTAGATCCACTGTGATCTGTGGTACACAAGTGCAAATAATAAGTTGAAGCATAAAATTGTTAAAATTGCACTTATTTTTCCTAAGAAATGTCAGGTTGTTTAGGTGATTCACAATTTTTGAAAGGATAATTTGTAAATGTAAACATTGTTATTATAGAATCTTCATTTTTGTAGTAAAGAAAAGACAAAAAAAATAATCTTCTCATTATTCATAGGTTGTTATGCCAGTATTTTACTGTTTTGGCTCATTTGAGATCAAAATGGACTATATGTGGCCCCTGAAATAAAATGAGTTTGACACTTGACCCTGCCTTAAGTCCATTGATGTTTGTGTCACAGTTAGAAGCTGATGATGTCTAAAGGTTGTAACAGCTTCTTTAAAGATATATAAATGTCTTTACTATCCTATGTGTCATGTTGAGAAGCTAGTAATGACTTTATGAAACCTGAAAAGCCCTTCTATTTATCTAATAGAACAGATTAGTTGGTTTAAATAAAGTCAGCTTCAGGACATTAATGACACGATGTCTCTCTTTATTTGCAGAAAATAAAAACACATTCTTATGTTATCATTAAATGCAGTGTATCCCTGTGACCCCTGTCAGGTCTGCAGATTGTTCTCAAGTCCATCATGAAGGCCATGATCCCGCTGCTCCAGATTGGCCTTCTGTTGTTCTTTGCCATCCTCATGTTTGCCATCATCGGCCTGGAGTTTTACAGCGGGAAGCTTCACCACACCTGCCTGCCATCCTTCGACATCCTCGGTATGATCCAAAAGGGGGAAGTCCACTCATTGGATTGGAGAAACTATGTTAATTTTTTTACCCAAAAGCATCAAAATTAACTTTATTTTAATTAATTAGTTTTACACTTGAAAATAACACTTTGGACATTGGAGGTTAGTGGCAGTTCACCTGTTTAACCAGTATCTTAAAACCTTCTCAGTGTGTTGCTTATTATCTAGTCACACATCATTGTTCTACCAATGGCACACTTAATATTGGATTTGAAGGTATTTTAATTCCTTTTTCTAGTGTGATGATCAACATGAAAACATGCTTGGGTGTCAAAAACTTCATCTCAATAACTAAAGCAGGAGGGGGTCTTCAAACCCCTCCATTTCACACAACAGTCTAGTTGGTTTTGGCGTCTCACCACATCATGCCTGAACTCTACCTCCCTTTAGAACAACTATGCTGGAGCTAGTTTCTTTTTATATTATTATTCATGATTGACTGTGACTGCTTTAACAGCAGGTACACCAACTGTCTGTTTCGCTCATTGTTCTCAAACAAAGCGTATTTCAGAAACTAAGGCTTTCAAGTTTACAACGGCAAGCGAGCAGAGAGGTAATATTAGAGATCTTGCTGACTAATTTAGCTCCTGCTTAATTACCCCACAACTACTCTGTAATCACAGGCCACACCATAGCATTTACTGTCATCACCCAACACAACTCACACATGACTTAAGAGATAATACCTGCAAACATGTAAGTCTTTAGTCTTGGAAAATTATATCAGAATGAGAAATAAAGGTAAAAAGTAAGAAGACAGCCCATTATGAAGAAATAAAGCAGAAAATAGATGCTATGTTCAGATAAAGTGTTTCCTTAAGATAATGCAGTACTGTAGTTGGTACCAGATGGAAGAAAAAGACATGTGTGTGAAGTCAGTGCATTCGATATGCAACAGGACAGCTTGCTGGTGGGTTATATGTATAAAGTTAATTAAATCACAGAGAATCACACAAGGAATCATGCTTTATTTTGTTGCTGCAGACAATGAGACTGTTGATTCGTCGGAGTTGGCGTTTGCGTGCGGTGTAAGAAAGTGTCCAGAAAAGTACGACTGCAACGACACCTGGATTGGCCCGAACGACGGCATCACCCAGTTTGACAACATCCTCTTTGCTGTTCTCACCGTCTTCCAGTGCATCACCATGGAGGGATGGACGGCTGTTCTCTATAATGTGAGCTCAAGCACCACAAAACAAGTTGATTACTGTTTTAACCCATAAACACCTAGTTCTAGTTATGTGTCAGTAAATAGTTTTTTCTCTATATTTAACTTTTGTTAAGTGGTTTATCACCATTTATTATAATATTATCCTCTGCATTTTGTGGGTTTTCAGTGAAAATCAGATGTTTTCCTGTATTTAATTCACTGATCATGTAGATGTTCATAAAAGCTCAGACTAAAGTTGGGGGTTATTATGTCAGAAACAGAGAAAACTCAAAAAAATTGACTTTTTCAACAAAGACATTAATAAATAAAAGAAAAAAAAACAAGTGTCTCCTTCCACTGTCATTGATTCAACTCCATAAATTTTACTCAGGGGTGCCAAAACTGGCCTGCCAAAGGGTCCAGTCCAGCCCGTGGGGTGAATTTGTAAAATGCTAAAATTACACTGAAGACACTAACAACATTTTGGTTAAGGTTCCACATCCAGTCCAAATCAATCTCAAGTGGGTCAAACCAGTAAAATATTATCACAATAACCTAGAAATAGCCACAACTTCAACTGCTTGTCTTTATTTTAGTGGGGGAAAAAAAGCAAACTTACATGAAAATTGTTACATTTAGAAACTATCTTTCTATAAAAAATGCAAATAACCCGACACCTGTGATTTTAATGTGTGTTTGTAGATCCACTGTGATCTGTAAGTTGTAATGAACATGTGTAAATGGTAAACTGAGGCAGAATATTGTTAAAATTGCACTTATTTTTCTTAGAAAATTTCAGTTTTTTCATGGTTGTTCATGTTATTCACAATTTTTTAAAACAAATTTTTACAGATGTAAACATTGTCATTATGTAATTTCACTTTTTTATTTTTTATTTTTATTTTTTTACACTAAAACCAAGAGAAAGGTTTGGAATTGACATTATTTATATGTTATTATGTATGTATATTTTATTGGTCCAGCCCTCTTCAGATGTGAAACCCAAACTAAAATGAGTTTGACAGCCTTGATTTTACTGAATCAATGTTGTAGAAGATGACAGTGTTTCCATGGTAACTATGGGGCCTCTGAACATCCAAATGGGTGATATCTGATGACTAACTGCATTTTATGGCAATTATTTTCATGCATTAATAACAGGTATTAAACATTTTAGATCTGTATTTGGGCTCCAGTGGCTGCTTGGGTGTTTGTGGGCTAAATGTGTGAAAATGTGAATATGATGATGAAAATTAAATTCCAGACCAACGATGCCTTGGGTGTCACATGGAACTGGATGTACTTCATTCCTCTCATTATTATCGGCTCATTCTTCGTTCTCAACCTGGTGTTGGGTGTCTTGTCTGGGTGAGCAGGCCTCTTTTTTGTGTATTCTATTATTGTTCATGTAGTGATGTCCATGTTGTGAACTATGACAGCTGTTTCCTTGCTTTGTTACACAGCGAGTTTGCCAAGGAGAGGGAAAGGGTGGAGAACAGGCGGGCCTTCATGAAGCTGCGTCGCCAGCAGCAGGTAGAAAGAGAACTGAATGGTTACCGAGCCTGGATAGACAGGGCAGGTACTGGACAGCAGAACACACACACACACACACACACACACACACACACACACACACACACACACACACACACACACACACACACACATATAGTCACTCATTTCATCTGTTTTAAGACAATACATTTCATTTAACCCAAGAAGACCCAGCACTACTTTCTCAAATGAATTTTTATCTATATTTTATGTGAATTATCAACATTTATTTTTATATTATACTTTGTATTTTGTATTCTTAGGTGAAAATCATGTATTTTCCCATATTTAATTTATGTATCATATAGATTAGAGGGTCTGCAACCTTAAACACTCGAAGAACCATTTGGACCTGTATCCCACAGAAAAGAAAACACTGGGAGCCACAAAACCCTTTTGACAACTAAAATGTACATAACACTGCATATATCTTTTATTTTTTTAATTTTTTTTACCTTAATGCTACGTACATATATGTGTATATATATATAGATACGCATACCTTTTGAACAGGTTCAGCACTGGACAGCTCTGTTTAATGCAGTTGATATACAATACAATGCAGTTGAGCAAATATGTGCAGCCTGAAAAGAAAAACATATAGAGACAATAGTGGCTCCGTCTCCCGGGTAGGAGCCAGCTCCTATCATTCACTTCAAAAAGCCGGCTCTAATAGCTGTTATGTTTACAACCAACACATCACTAATCAGAATGAAGGCTTTCACTTCGTCCACTAACAAATAAAATTGACGGTTTAAACCTTGTCCCATTATTTTATTAAGTGACAAAAATTACACACTTTTTACTTTAATGTTAAAAAATCACCAAAATTTTCAATTTTAAAAATACACTTAAAAAAAACTAACTAAAATGAAATTAATTTAAATCAAATACTCATTATTTATGTTCCCAGAGCGCCAGGGATGAAAGAGCCATATGTGGCTCTGGAACCATGTATTACCTACTCCTGATATAGATGTTTGTAAATGCTCAAAATCCTTTTTTTAGTAAAATATATCCTTAACTGAACATAAACCAAATATCTCCATCCACTGTCGTTCATCAGATTCCATAGGTTTTGCTGGTGAATCAATGTTGCAGAAGATGACAGTGTTTGCACATTCACTACAAAGCCTCTGAACGTTCAAATGACCATATAAAGATGACAACCTGCATTTTTCATTAATTATTTACATGTATTAAATGGATTAATGAATCATGAGTGAGTTAACTTTTTATATCAGTAAATGATTTTAGTTGTCAATGGATGTTTGGGTCTTTAAGGGTTAAGTGTAAATTTATCCACAGTTTGTTTGAGTTAATATACATGGAAACAGGACAAATACAAAATCAGTCAGTCATTTTTTCCTCCATCTGGTTTTGAGAAGTTACTGCTCTGCCGCTAGACACTTCCACTTTTTTGGATGTACAGTATATGAGTTGAGTTGCACATACACACACACAAACAGAGCTGTAATGGCAATCTACATAGCCGGTCACCCACGCAAGTAGAGGGTGAGAAAAAGGTGATACTGACTCACTGACTTAAATTTGTGCGAATGTATACGCACGCATGTGTCTGTTTGTGTGTTTACATGGGTGTGTATGTGAGCGAGCTGCTGTGCATATTTAGATGTGTGTATGGTTGTGGGTGAGTGTGGGAAGGAAGAGAGAAAAATCAGAAAGAGAGATAGAGAGAGAGATTGGAGATATGTAAGAGAGAACAAGAGCTCCTTCTCTGAAGAAGGTCACAGTGGCCTCTGAAAGCAACGTTTACATCACTTTGGCCTCAGTTCCTGTCAATGTTTGCAGACATCCAGAAGAACACAGCCCTGAAATGTACCTGTCCATGTCTGATTCACATCATAAATGCTTGTATAATATGATAAACACAAATAATTCTGTGTATAATTTACAGTGTTATTGTGTTACAGAGGAGGTAATGCTTGCAGAGGAGAATAAAAATTCAGGGAGATCACCATTAGATGGTAAGTTAGTCATAAATACATCTAAATGTTTATCAGTATCTGTTTTATGGCTTTGCATATTTGATGATTATGATGAATACTTGATACACAATGGTACTTTTTATGTTTTTACTCACAGTGGTCAGTTTGTGTAAAGTCTGGACGTTTGACTCGTATAATATCTTGTTTATTTTTTTTTCTACGTCTATTAACATTTTTTTCAAAATAGAAACAACATGAAACCAGAACAATACAAACAAAACAACAATGATAATAAAGTTAATTCGATAGAATGAAAAAATACATTACATACAATTCAACATGAGCATATACAGTGCTCAGTGTAAATAAGTACACTCCAACAGATTTGTAACAAAACCTTTAATTTTCTGTGAGAATTGACATTTTCTATGGGACACGATACAACATATGTTCTCAGCTCAGAAAATGTTCTATGAACTGACTTTTGTCCAAATTTTTTTAAACTGTGCTTATGTTCATTGAGATATTGATTAAAATTTTACTTTTCACAGGGGATGTACTCATTTATGCTGACTACTGTATATGCATACATAAACCTACACATGTATAAATCCATAACTACACACACACACACACACACACACACACACACACATACATACAAAAAACATAAAACTGAGAAAAAAAAGGGAAAAAAAGGGTTGGTGGTCAATCAACATCACCCTCATGATTCCCAGAATTCTAGTTTATATGCTCTACAAATTTCTCTCAGATGTTAGACATGTAAATCAACATTTGTTTGCTTGTTTTTTTTTAAATTTTTTATTAGCACTTACTTTATACATCAAACTTCACTACTTAAGAACATTTTAAATCACCACCTTGACCCTTTAGTTTCTTACTTCCCTTTGGTGAAGAGACACATTTGTGCTCACCATATTTTCTTAGTTGTATGTAATCCTTACATGTGGGATGTGAAGACCCAAAACTATTATTAAACAAATATTGACAGAAGACTCTCAGGGAAACATAAACTACTGTAGAAGTTAACAATATATGAATGTTCTGTTTTGTTTTGTTTTTCTTCAATGAGTGTGAAGGAGAAAATCTAATTTTTACATTTTTCTATCTTAAAATCATATTAAACTTAACATTTAGCTGAATGTAGCGTAATTTCATTGTGTATTACATGAGTGAAGAGAGTGTTTAATAATCTTGAGGAACATTTTTAGTTCTGAAGAGAGCCAGTAAGAAGACTGGTGCACGGAGGGGAGCTCCAGGGGACGATAAGTACACAGACACGTCGACTGCCAGTGAGTGATGAGTATCTGTTCCATTTCCTGACTGTTACTATGGTGTCTCTGAGTCCTTTTCTTACCTGCTCACTGTATATACAACAGAATTACATTATCAGTCTCCTAACCTCCTGCCTCCCGCCTCATGTTTCACCACCTGTTTCTCTCTCCACTCTGATTCTCACTCTTTCTCCCTCAGGCATGTCGCGATCAAGGATGAACTTCCGCAGCGGCCGCCGTGGCCCCGCTGCTTACCTGCGGCGTAAAGAGCGTATGTTACGCATCTCCATCCGTCGCATGGTGAAGACAGACACTTTCTACTTGATGGTGCTCAGTCTGGTGGCGCTCAACACCATCTGTGTGGCCATCGTCCACCACAACCAGCCCGACTGGCTGACCATCTTCCTCTGTGGGTGTCACTTTGGAGCACTTATGCTTTGTATAAATAATTCAGTAACATGCAGAATGATTTAGGTCATGTCTGGAAATGGTGTTATTTTGGGCATTTTTATGTGACATTTTTTGGTTTTGAACTCTCCTCCAGACTATGCAGAGTTTGTTTTCCTGGGGCTGTTTTTGGCTGAGATGTTTCTGAAAATTTATGGTCTCGGTTTCCGGCTCTACTTCCATTCATCCTTCAACTGCTTTGACTGTGGGGTGAGGTCTTCTACCTCTTATTCTAATGTCATTAACTATCATTTTCATGTAAAACTAATGAGTTTGATTTCCATTTTATGTTACCTGAAAATGCAGCAAAGATTTGATGTATGTGACATAGATGCCGTATGACATGATACACTGCCCAGCCAAAAATAAGTCACACAAACGATATATATATTTTTTTTTGAACTTAATTTTTATTAAACTTTCATTTACAACAGTACAATACAGTTTATACATCTGATTACACTTCAACAGGTTTTC
>JAPTGZ010000010.1:21103161-21113202 GCA_029814645.1 Fowleria isostigma | reverse complement strand
GTGTGCGCGTGTGTGTGTGTGTGTGTATATGTTTTACAAATATCTTCTTCGGTGTCATGCATATTTATGTATTAATATGACACGTAAAAAATTAGATTAGATTAGATTAGATTAGATTAGATTAGATTAGATTAGATTAGATTAGGTTACTTTGAACTTGATTGATCCCTTGGGCAGAGCCCTCAGGAAAATGAGGTTCCAAAAGCAGCACAACACCAAGCATACACATAAGAACTATCCTGGGGCTTGGCCCCCTAATAAATAAGTGCTTATTTTGTTGTAATATTATAATATATGATATAGGATGTACAATATGTATGCATAATTAAGTATAGTTACAACAGAGTGATAAAGTGATAATAGTGATGGTAGTCTGGATTGTTTTCTCCAAAGTAAAAATTTTAAGGCGAAAATTAGATTTTAAAAAACTAAACTTTTTTAATGCTAGTCAATAAAAAATATAATGATGCTAAACATAGCTCAATCACTCTGGAGAAATATTATCATGTACATAATCGTATATATTTCACGTGAGTGGACTGTAGTTAATTGCCCATAGACATACTTATTTAAACCCAATCCAAATAAAAAGGGAACATTATAACACCATGCACAGTTGTGTTGATGTACTGGATTGGATTGGATTGTACTGGATGTTAATGTACTGGCTACATGACACTCCTTGGTTCTCAGCATAGAGGGCGTCATCTGCTGGTCATTGGGTTACTGGTTGGGTGGCAAAACTGGTTTAGCGTACGAGTCTCACATAATGACGATAAAGAAACTAACACTTATTAATCGGAGTCTTGTTAATATGAGATGATAAAATTCTAAGCCTAAAATGACGGACTTTTCATGACAAATGATAACTTTTTAAAACGTTTACAGCAGCGGGAGCTGCAGGCTGCAGCCTTTGTGCGCATGTGCAGTTCATCAGGGGACTTACCCAATATGGCGGCGAAGTGGTACAACCTGTAGTTGACTCTGTAATGCTCGTATAATTTTGGGAGGCGATAGATACCTAACACATATTTTTCTACTTAATGTAATACGCCGGTTACACCGATATAAGCCTACTGTAATTTAACTCTAGTGTTGTTACTGAAACGGGTTAACCTGGAAAGATGAATTATACCACGAAGGTAGTCCAGGTGACGAATGTGTCGCCGAGCACAACGTCGGAGCAGATGCGAACACTCTTCGGTTTTCTGGGAACCATTGAAGAACTGAAGTTATTTCCACCGGAGTAAGTAAAGTATTTGGAAATATACCAGTTGAAATATGTTACTGGATAGCCGATTGCTTCGTTAGCTTTAACAATTATACAGAAGAAAACGTGGGCCTATCGCGCTAGCTTCCAATTATCTGTTAGCATTAGCCATAGGTTAGCTAATCAGACATGTATTTAAAAAGTCCAACTAGAAAGGTGCATTGGGTTATAATGTGTCCCTTGACTTGTAATCGTGGCTTTATCCCAGCATTTTAGTCTAAACAAAAGTTGTATGTAAAAGTGGGTTTATCTTCACAGCAGTATCAACGTTTGGTGGACGTTTGGACACTGAAGCACCTTCCAAACAATGGGTCAAGAAGTCAACTTTGAGACCTATATGTCCGGATAAATAGTTAATCTTCACTAAATTAGTGTTAATTTCTATGTTAATGACTTTCAATGTTGTCCTAGCGTAGTATGATTATTTTATAAGTACATTTCTTAATGTTGTTCAAATTAATGCCTCTATGAAAAGCTAAGGCAGATTAATGGTTAGGCCTCACAATACAATGGATGGACATCTATGGAGAAGCTTTACTTGCATGTGACAATTACAAAAATATTTCAACACACTTTCCTCAGATATGTTTGGTGGGTTTGTTTGTTTTAACCCATAAAGCACCCAGCGGTACTTTAGTGTCAGTTCCCAAATAAAATGTATCGATATTTAGTAAACTATTTTAACACATAAAGACCCAAATATACACCATCTATCAAAATCATGTCCTGACATAAACTGTCAAATCCTTGTTGATTCACTAATCAATGTAAATAATTGTTCATCTTTTCCTGGTCATCAGAGACCCATATGGACGTTCATAGGCTTTGTCGTTACCGTGGAAACACTGTCAACATTAATTAACCAGTAAAAACCCATGGAGTTGGATCAATGACAGTGGATGGACACACTGGGTTTATGTAAATGATAGATTTTGCTGAAAAAAAATCTTTTTTTGTTTTATCTTTTTTTGATATAGTAATCCTCAATTTTACTCTAAACTTTAATGAACATCTAAATGTTTAGTAAATTAAAAGTGCAAAACGCCTAATTTTTGAAGAAGAAACCCCCACAAAATACAGAATATAATATTGCAAAAAATGATGATCAACCACTTAAGGAGTTAAATTTAGTTAAAAAACTTATTGTATGAAGTGCCACAAAATGTCACACTGGGTCCTTGTGGGTTAAAGTATAACTACTCTTGTGATTTTTCTGTATTAAACTTTTGATTTTAATCCATAATGAAGTGATAAAAATGGATGCATACAGGGTCTACATAAGGGGTCAGAGGATGGATTCTGTTGTTGATTTTTATAGTTTGTCTTACTAACAGTGTTTTCTTTATTTTTTTTTCCCCTCAGTGACTCTCCGATGCCAGTTACGTCCCGTGTATGCTTTGTGAAGTTCCAGGAGCCAGAGTCCGTTGGAGTGTCTCAACATCTGACTAACACTGTTTTTGTGGACAGAGCATTGATTGTGGTCCCGTTCGCTGAAGGTTTGTGTGATTACTGCTTTCATGTATGAGTGGTCCCTGCTGATTGAATGACATGACCTTTTTATCGCGACTGTATAAATGATAAATGAAGATTTAATCTATTCCAGTTGTGGATTGAACACACAGGTCACATTCATTGGTCTGTGTGAACCTAATTGGATCATCAATCCATAACAACATTGCTGCCACTCCAGTCAGCAGCTCTTAAATGGCTGAAAACTGCCTCCTACCAGTCTGAGTTTTGGTATACTGTGGCTTAATACGACTTACTGTCACAATTCCATACTCGATTTTTATGAAACATACATTAAACTACACAACTACTCCTATTAGAACAAAAAAGTTTTTTGCACTCAGAAAGTACAGTATACCGAAACAACCTTGGGACTAGGATTTAAACATTGCCAAGCAGTGAATGCTGTAAACCCCATCAAATTTTAGAAATTACATTTTTAAAACTCTTAACCATATGCATTTTATTTTCTCCCCCATATTGGACTTTCCTCTGTTAAACTTCTCTCTGTTATTTGTGTGTGTGTGTATGTGTGTGTGTGTGTGATTTTGTAGTGAAGAAGGCAAAAGCAGCCCCCTCGTTGATGGCTCAAAGTGGTCCTCTGCCTGCCAACAGGGGATTGTAGACATTTGCAAAGGCCAGCAAGCATTCAAGCCCCAACCCTGTCTTTTTGTGTCTCTCTCTGCATTCTCTTTCCCTTTCTCTGCTGTCTAATTTGATCTTTTTTAGGTGCTTTAGCTAAGCAAAGGTCAGATATCTGGGGACATAGCGTGAAATAGTGCTCATTCAGTGCACAGTTTTCCAACACTCTTTAATGCTGCTTGGCCATTCATTTGATGGCTTGAGTATTGTTTGTTAATAAAATGTGAATTAGTTTACTGTTTAGGTAAAAAACTGTGCGACTCAGTAAAACCACAGTGTAGTGCACATAGAAATTCAATCTTAACAGCATTAGCTAAATTTGAGACTTAACATGAAGAGCTCTCATTAGCTTTTGTTGTCATAAGTTGTCCAAAATACCCACCCCACATGACTCGATGTTGGTACAATAATCTCTTTAACAGTGGTCTTCTTTTGTTGTTGTGTTTTACAGTTCTTTTTCCTGGCTCAGCCAGTCCTGTATACCAGGCCCTGCTGAAAATACCATCCAACAGTTTTGTCTCCTGCAGCAATTTCTCTCTCCAGTGTGCTCTTTTATTTAAATGTTGTCATTGTTGAGTGTCTGTATTTAGGTTATGTCTTCTTGTCACAGACTGGTTTTTGGGGTGGAATAACTATAAAGTTATTTTTTGCTGAAATCTTTTTAAAATCACAAACAGATCACACATTAAGATAAAATGGTTATTCTTGATCAGACTGTGATAGCGCTTATGAACTATCCTCTGCCTTATGTGGTTAGTTGATGCAGTGACAGGTAAGGACACCAGAATAATGATTTACCGCAGGCACGCAACCTACCCTAAATTCTTTGATTTTCATTTAGAACATATCGCTTATCCTCTGACATTTGTGTTTGTGGTAAGTAGACATGATAGCTTGTGTAGTATTCTTGCCAAATCCCTAAAATTCTCTTTGTTGTGTGTATCTCGATTTTTCTCTGTGTGCTTTTAGTAGCGAAGCCGCCAACGTGAGTCGCTTGTTTCAGTCTATATGAAAATTGAGGGCACACCCAACTGGAGAAGCAGCTGTGCTTGCTAACGTTTGGTTCATGACTTAAAAAACACGTTCAGGTGATTCTTGGCAGTGTTCCTTGGAGTAGTGTGGTATATTCCAGCAATAGATATGTCACTGCAATGATTAAGTTGAATTATGGGATCTCTTCTTAGATCTTTAAGGTAACCATTTTGTTGAAACTAATTTGAAGAAATGCAGTGTGAAGACTTTTTTTTCCTCTGTCTGCTCTGTTAGTTGATATGCACACAAAGATGTTGTTCTCTTCTAATGCCTGTTTTTATTTTCCTGTAGGCTCTATCCCAGATGAGACTAAAGCTTTGTCACTGCTGGCGCCAGCAAATGCTGTTGCAGGAATCCTGCCAGGAGGAGGACTTCTTCCAACACCCAATCCTCTTCCCAACCAACCTGTAAGATTTCAACTCGTTCTGCTACAGTTTCTCTGACTGCAGCGAAATACATCTACAAACTGTGTCCATTTATAGCTCAGTATTAGAACTATTACAGCTCACTGCTGATTGAGTTAATTTCCCTTTTTCATTTACGTTTTTGTGGTGAACTGTTTTACTTTTTCCAGCTTGGAGGGAATCCTTTCGGTGGTCCAAACATGGATGCATTAGCTGCATTTGGATTTCCAGGAGCCAACATGAATCCACAGGTGAGGAAGTGATGTTGACTTGTGTTCCAGAAGCTGTTAAATGGACAAATATGTTGTTTCTTTGACCTCAAGTCCACTGTCTCTTTGCAGGCGGCTGATCAGTTCTTAAAGTTTATGACCGATCCAAAGTAAGTCAGAAAGAGTTCAGTTTTTCTTCCTCAGGATTGTGCCTAAATTTCAGAAATTAATGTGTAGATTGTTACTAATTAATTCTCCTTCGTCTAGACTGAACCCCCTGGCTGCAGGCTTAAGCCTGAATCCAGGCCTGAAGGCTGATGCATCAAATAAAGAAATCGAAGAGGCCATGAAGAGAGTCAGAGAGGCACAGTCGCTTATTTCTGCTGCTATTGAACCTGGAAGTAAGTAGATGAAAGTTTAGGAAGGCGTATGGTCAGTGATTTGACTTTGTGGTTCATCTGCATTGCAGGGGATGAACCTGTTTTTCCATTTATTTTATCATAGTTAGTATTTAAAGTTAAAATTCTAAGCAGTGTCTTTTTCCATCTTGCAGACAAGGACAGCAAAAAGAAACGCTCTCGGTCGAGATCCAGATCCAGGAGGAGGAGGTCCAGATCCCGTTCAAGACACAGGTGAGTTAAGTTTAATACTGAAACAGCTCAAGTTGACAAGCTTACCAAAATTTAAGATAAATATTCTGACCGGCTGATTGCAGACGGACAAGGAGTAGATCCAGGAAACGATCAAGTTCTAGAAACAAAAGGCGCTCCAGAAGTCCACGACGAAGAGGTGCCCACTCGAGGGATCAAGGCCGGCGATCTACCAGCAGATCCAGGTTGGTTAAAGGTGTAAAAGCATCAGGGAGGCTTCAGTATGGAAGATTCTCATGGACTTACATTACATTTGTGTTAAAATTTGTATTGTGCTGGGAGCCAGGTGGTTTTTGACATTTGAACAGTAGCTAGTGTTGTGGACTGTTGAAGTCATCAGTGACCAGAAGAGAAGTGGTGAAGAACTCAGGAGTGAGAGTGGGGAGAATTCTGGAATGTACAGAAATGGAAATAAGTGGAATATGACTGTTAAAATGAATGTTAAGCCACAGAGACCAGCTAATCATCCAACAAGGAGAAGGCTCTAAACACAAACCTCATGAAGATGTGCACGCAGGTCTTCCATTAAGAGTCTTTAGGTGGTTTAAAATGTGATGAAAGCTGTGACAGACTTATTAACATGTGGTTTTTAAATTCAGAGACAGGAAGAAAGAGGAGTCGGGAAGGAGACGATCCAAAACTCCACCCAAGAGCTACAGCACAGCCAGGAGGTCGCGTAGTCCAAGCCGGTGAGTCCAGTCTGGGTCCGATGTATTGAGGTTAATGTAAGCACAAACTAGAGCTCCATCCATCCAGTTACAATGAATGTATTATGTTTTGTTACCCAGGAGACACAGACGAAGTCGCAGCATCAGCCGGTCTCCCAAGAAGTCTCCAAAGAGAAGCCCCAGGTCTCCGTCTCCTCGAAGGTGGATGGATTGACTTTACATTATTTCCTTTTCATATGAGCACATCCAGGGACTCTGGGCATTTTCTGACAAACCTGACCTTTTATTTCTCATCCTCCAGACACAAGAAGGAGAAGAGAAGGGATAAGGACAGGGACAGAGACAGAGACAGAGACCGCAGGAGTGAGAAAGACCGCAGCCGCGATGAACTCGAGCACTCCTCCAGCAAGAAAAAAAGAAGTAAAGACAAAGAACGAGAGCGGGAGAGGAAATCAGATGGAGAGAAAGACGTAAAGGTTGGTTTCATTCCCTGGTTTATTCCAGGGTTCCCCCAGAGTCTTTAAAAGCTTTACAAGTCTTGAATTTTCAAATCTGTATTTAATACAGTCTTTCAAAGGTTGTAAATTTGATGTGGTAGGTCTTCATTTAAGTTGCCATAAACCTGTTGGCTGTGTTGTTTAAATGTGTCTGTTAAAGATCTAAGTTGTTAAGACAATAACATTATCCTACTCAGTTCCACCTGTTCTAATTCAACACTTGATATTGAAATTAGGCTACCTTTGCAGCCCCAGATGAGAAATGACTCGGAACTAGGGATATGAACAATTAATCAACTATCGATTAATTGTTGATAAGAATTTACTCAATTAAATTAATGTGATTGGCAATTAATTGCTGCACTGCAAGACATGGCGGGTGGAATAGCCAGTCATCGAACTGGATCATGGCGTTGATGGGTTATAGAATGGCTTTAGAGGTGGAGCCAAACACACACCGACCTGTTTGCCCCACATGCTGCAGTTAGAAGTTGTAAAAATTTGATGGAGTAATGTCCACTGTGTAATGAAGGCAGAAAAGCTGGTAGTCAGGTGTCCAAAGTTTGATAAGTTTCACTTTTGGTTTCTGCCTGTTGCAGTAATTACGGCACTTAGTCTTTTTTGGGAATGAACATTTTCTATGGGACATTATACAATATATCATGTTCCCAATTAAGGAAGTGTCCTGGAAAACTCAGATTTGTACACATTTTTTGAAACCGCTCTTATGTTCATTGAGATATTGATTAAAATCTTACTTTTCAAAGGGGGTGTAGTACCTGAGCACTGTATGTACCTTCGGCCCCCAGACTCCCCTCACACCATGCACATGTACGTCCTCCTGCTGAAATCTAGCTCCATGGTGTCAGTGGTGCTAAGTCAGAAATGCCCATTTCTTCTAAATTGCCCCTCCTCATATCCATTTATTAGGTTTGATTTCTCTGCAGAATTTTAGTTCTACTCTATAAATGTCATTGCCTGGACTGTATCCCTAATGGTACAAAAAATTAAAGATATGACATGCCTTTTCATGAGTATACACAATATTTAGCTTTTATTGTTATCCTAAAATCTGTAGGAAATTTATAGAAATTCAGGTTTGCAGGAAAATCGCCGCTTATCAGTTAATCATTAATTGATAGACAAGGTAAAACTAACAAATGACTAATGAATTAATTGATAATTTGCATCCCTACTCAGAACAGTGGGAATCAAGGCATTGGAGTAAGTTAATACATTTTCCTAAATTTTGGGAATCATGAATTTATGCCAGTATGGCCTTGAAATGGGCATTAAATTCTGTTCTAAGCAGTAACTTGTACAAACCTGTTGAACCCTGCATTAGGTAACGCTCAGCTGCTCTGGCTGTTGATGTAAACCATAAAAGAACTGTTGATACTTCTTTACATAAATCCGTCTCCTTTCACAGATCACCAGGGATTATGACGAAGAAGAACAAGGCTACGACAGCGAGAAAGAGCGAGAGGAAAGGAAGGATTCAGACGACTCCATGTCCCCTCGGTCAGTGGAAGGCAACGGCACCGCCCGGCCCGTGAAACAGGCCAAAGTCAACGGCTCTGATGATCACCACGAGGAGGACATGGATGTCAGCGACTGAAGACGCCGTCCACTTTTGTGTATCTACCTTCCTTTTTCCCTAGTTCTGGTTGTGAACATGTTGTGTAATCTTTACAGGGGTAAATCTACAATGTGAAAGTGTACTTAAAATGTATCAAATAGTCTGACAGAAGGGTTGTACTGTTTAACATGACGGCGAAGGACTTGTTCGTTATTTTGCCGAGGGTTTTCCCAATGACAGTGTCACTTCGCCTTTTAATGGCTGTAGGTCTTTTCCTTTACAAATGTAACTTGTTAAAACTGGAAATAAGCTTGCGTTGCATTTCCAGAGCTGATTTTGTTCTTTATATATTGTACCTTTACATTTGAGCGTTGTCGTGTGTCCCCTGGCTTCTCTCACCACCGTGATACAGATTTACTACATTTGCTTCTTGAAAGTGTTGTTTTATCGGAGGTTTCTTTTATAATAAATCATATTTAGAACCAAAACTTGGAAGTCAGTGTCTGCATTGGTGGATTTCTTGAAGTACACTTTTGTTACATACTGGTTGGTTTTTTTTTAAGTCTTGAATTTAAAAAAAATCTGCATTTAATATCTTAAAAAATATTATTAAATTTGATATGGTAGGTCTTCAGTTATGTTGCTGTAATTTTGTTGGCTGTATTGTGTTTAAACGTGTCTGTTAAATGTCCAAACTGCAAAGATGTTCCACCCGTTTCAACCCAACAATTTATACTGAAATTAGGAACCAATTATTGCTAACTTTACAGAACATTCTGCCCAACCCGTGCAGCCGTTAGTCGTCAGAAAGCAGATTTTGGGAACCATAAGGGACAGTTTGCAATTGAAAAATAAGCATGGGGAAGTACAAATTTATTGATGCGAGTGGAGGGGAATGTGAAGTTCAACACACCTTGTACAAGAAATCAGTCCAACTCGGAATAATGGGGATCAAGGTGCTGGAATAAATACATTTTCCCAAGTCCTACAAGTCACAAAGTTTTGCCAGTATGGCCATGAAATGGGCTGTGAAATATGCAATAAATTCTTTTCAAAGTCTTAACATTTAACTTATAGAAAGCTGTAGGAACCCTGGATATAAATTGGGATGTTTCACGAGACCAGACATGAATGTTTGACAGTTAAATGTCATGTTAATTTAATGACAACAAAAAAAAGGAACAAATGAAATGGTCATACCAACATGAACAGCCAATTTTATATTTAAAAAAAAAAAGAAAATCTAAGATCTCAAACTTTTTTTTCAGGGGCCACATTCAGAACAATATGATCAGAACTGGGCTAAACCAATAAAACAATGAAGTCAAATTACATTATGTTAAAATCTACAAAGTATCCTTTAAAAATGTGAATAACGAACATGAAATCTCTTAAAAATAAGTGCAATTTTAACATGTCTCAGTTTATCATTTACACATATTCATTACAATTTACAGATTACAGTGGATCTACAAACAAAACATTTACAGGCAGAATATTTGTAAAAATGCACTTAATTTCCTTAAAAGACATTTTGGGTTATTCACATTTTTGTGAAAGGATAGTTTATAAATGTCAACA
>JAPTGZ010000010.1:21087396-21097901 GCA_029814645.1 Fowleria isostigma | reverse complement strand
TAATACATTATTATTATTATTATTATTATTATTATTATTATTATTTCCTGACTAAACCAAACCTCCTCACTTTGACATACTTTACCCCCATCAGAGTTCATGGGGGTATACTCATGACTCAACAACATATCATTTTAGCTGCACAATATCGAACTGTAGGTTAAAATTCAACGTATTTCATGGTTATGTAAAAGAAAAAACAGAAAACACACATCCACCCGAGTTTATTCACATAAGATCAATCTGTGCAGAAAAATTAGTAAACAGATCTAAAGGGGAATGGGTGCACTTACGACTCGATGCCTAGAGGGAAATCCTGGCTCATGGCTACAGTAGCTTTGAAGTTCTTCTTGCTTTCCTTGCACACGAGCTCTCGCCCAAGATGAGGTGGCCTGAGGGTGTGAAGACAGACAGATAAAAATTTTACTGTTTATAATATATGGATTTCAGACTCAGCATTACTACAGAATGTCTTGTAGCTGCCCTAAATAACGCTGCAATTAAAAGAAAAACTGATGAAATTGTAGAAAATACGCAGTGCTTACTTTCCGTGCTCTGCAGTGATGTACTCTTCCCAAGAAATTGTGTTAGGGGCTGGGGCGGTGAGGGACTGCCTTCTCATAGGCTGCAGACAAGAAAGCATCCGTTATCAGTGGGACGTTCACATTCATCACCAAAACCTGGTCATGACACTCAGGGCTTTTTGGTTTTTTTCCATCCCAGTTTCTTACACTCACCTCAAAGTTCTGTTCACTGATGCTGCCACCTTTACTCAAGCTCTCCATGATGGCTTTGTTCCTCAAGATGTCCTCCTCGCTGAGATGCTCACGCCGTTTCCGAGACTCTAGCACTAATCCGTTCACTGCATAGAAGTCGGCCAGGAAGTTTCCAACCCTCTCCTTTAAAAAAAGAAAATGTGACAAATATGATCCTTTCATTAGGGCTAACAGTGAATCCCAGTGCAACTATGACTGCTGCTTGGTTTCTTAAAATGTGCCAACATGCAGCCAGAGGGCAAAACTGCAGTAACTAAAAATGTGCACATTGCATTTTCATCCCCAGCTGTACAAAACAGGGACCTGGTACATCCAGATCTTTTCCAGGCTTGAAATGCCACAGTGGTTGTTTAATTATTTTGGCTGATTAGATTTGTTCTTTGCCTCACAGTAGATATTTTACGAGAGTAATGTTGGAAAACAGACACAAATAGGCACGACATCAAAATGTATTCCAAATTATGACAGAATTATGAGAAAATCATCATTCAAATGGTTCACAAAGTGGCTTCTGTCTTTTTAGGAAAATGTCATTATGAATATTCACATTCAGTCATCGAGATTCTTATAAGTTCATTTGTTATTTGACGATCATGATTCTGTTGGGTTTCTATAAATTGACCCCAGAGTCTGGTTTAGACCAGCTCTAAATGTTGCTTGTTTGTTTTCCATTTCGGCTGCTCCCTTTTGGGGTTGCCACAGCAATTCACCAGTGATTCGCATGATGATTTGGCACGTTTTAAACATCCGGATGCCCTTCCTGACAACCAGGCTTGGGACCGGCTGGGAATTGAACCCCTGGCCTTCCATGCGGCAGGTGAGAAGTCTACCACCGAACCTCACCCCCATAGACCAGCTCTAAATGTAAAGTGTCATAAAATAACTTTTGTTATGATAGAACAGAATAGAATGCTTTTATTGTCATTATACACATGCACAATGAAATAAAAAAGACAACTCTCTTGTGGTGCACAGTACAAGTATGTACAGATTAAAAAAAGAAAACATATAAATATATACAGTATAAAACAAGCAACGCAATATAATTATATTTGATTTGACAGGTGATTGACAGCTGTAATGACCAAGCAGGTGCATGGCTGATCCTACCTTTAGCTTTAAACTGCGACACAGAGGCAGCAGAGCACATAGAGGTAGACCGATATATCGGCCAGCCGATATATTGATTTTTTTTTGTCTGCCATTGGCCTTAATTTTTTTTTTGGAAAGCCAATATTTGATCCATAGTAAAAATGCTTTAAGATATTTGATCAGGCACCTGTGTGGACACTACTTTAAGTTCAATAAATGTTTAAAGAGTACCATGTGTACATGTATTAATAATTTTATTTATATTGCTGCATAAAAATCTGAATTATCTGAGTGTTTCAATTGTAATCTATTGTCAATGTGCTTTTAAAAAACAAAATTGGCTGTAGATATCGGTCATCAACTGACCAAATTTTTAAAAATCAGCATCACCTTTTGAAAAACCCATATCCATCAACCTCTAAGACGCAAACTCCCTAGGATAACCTGGCTTCACTTTCTATAATGATAGAGAGCACTGTTCATATTTACATATAATCTGTGACTGTACATCAAGACAGTGGAAGAAGGAATGAAATGTGATTGAACGAATGAATAAATGAAGGGCAGGGCTGTCTGTCATATATCAAGACTCTATTTGAGGCTGATCCAAATATACATGTCTGCATACAAAGCATGAGTATTAGGGTAAAGTTCATAGGCCCTATGCCCAGCCCCACAACTTCCTGAACTTCAGGCAGCATCTTTATTTTCTTTCTTTAATCTTTGAACACACTGATTAATTCAGGTGTGTCTGACCACAGTAATCACAAGTAGCAGACACACCTGGATTAATCAGTGTCCAACGATTAAAGACAGGAAATAAAGATGCTGCCTGAAGTTCAGGAAGTAGTGGGGCTGGGCATAGAGCCTATTCTACTGGGTCATATAAAAGCAGCTAAATAAGAATACTGCCTTTTAAGACAAAGAAAAAGTGAATATTTAGAACATACTGTATGTAATCGGCGAATGAAGGAACTGTGAAGTCACACTTGGGTTTCTGTTTTGAGTGATTTGGTCGTGACCACGTTGATTTTAAGGAGCCAAAACTATCTATATTAAAAGGAGAAGGGGTGGACACAGCATTGTATCAAGTAGTGTAAAATATTAATCACAATTACAGTTTGGATGTCTGTCAAGAAATTCTGTGTTTTAGTAAATAAAAAGTTCAGTACAGCTGAAAACAAAGCTTCTATTTGACCTGAGATCTTACTAATAGAGCAATAATATAAAGAAGACCACCAGCTCACTTACTACCAAATAAAACAAAAAATATTGACCTTATTATTTCTTTTTTTTATTTACTATTTTTACAGAGAAGTTCAGTGTAAATCTAAGGGAGCCAGGGATTTTTTTGAGCCAGCACACAATGGCAGTTAATAATATTAAAACTTTTACCACTACTTCCACACTGGCATTGCCCCGAAATGCGAAGAAATTAAACTGATGTTTTTCATGCAGTAACAAAGCCAATGTCTGTTGATAAAATGTTTTATTGTGCATTATTATCCAACTGTTTGGCCTCATTTTCACGTTATGCAGTGCCATCATCAATGTTATGATGTAGATTTCTGCATTACTTAGACAATTGTCAGCTGTACTATGAACCTGTGACTTTACATATTTCAAATTAAAGCTCCTCCCTCAAACAAGTGCCAGAGAAACAGAGACAATGTGTGGATGTATGGGGCTATTTTAGACACTGTGCTCTATTATTTATGACAGTTTTCATGTTGCCTTACTGTTTTATCCTCTCTGAAGAGCCAGCCGATCTGACTGCGGGAGAATGTGATGGACTTGGTGGACAACGTTGCAGAGTAGACGTCACTGCTCATGAGAATGTCCACCTCTTCTTCAGTTTCCATCTCCGACTCCTGTGGGAGCAGCATCGATGATCAGACGTCAGCGTTGGTATTAAATATCTAATATGGAGTACAAGTTTACAGATACCCCTCGCTCACCTCGTGGTGTATTCTTTGGTACACTTTTGCGTCATTGTCCAAAACCACAAAGGACTGAGAGGGTGCAGCGTCACCGTCGAAAATGAAGCTGAGATCACCACGCTGACATTTCATGTCGGTGAAGTCTATGAGGGTGGTGTCGAGTCTAAATCAAGACAGAGTGTGTGTGGATTGTTATGGCCTACTTTTCCAATCTAACAGAAGTCCTTTTCAGACCATGGCCTGATTTAGCGCAAGAGAGAGCAACTGCCTTAAACAAATATTTGACATCTTACCTGATATTGATTCCCTGCTTGTAGATTTTACAAGCATCAGAGGGCAACATGCGGGATAACAAAGGCACTATGAAACAAAACAGAGTCTGGTTAATTCCAGCCATGGTGTATGAACACATTTGGAAAGGGTTTTTTTATACAGAAAGCACACACTAATTTGCATTTATGGAGTTGTCAATGCAATCCAGCAACTTTGAAACATGTTCAACCACAGCTAAAAGTTTAATATAAAGCTGGTTTTGACAATATAGAGATTTCTGAGATTAAGGACACACAGACACCTATCTTAATTTGTGCAAAACGCCATGCATGCAAACTCACCCCAGCTCTGAAAATCCCAATGCAGCTCTAGATAAAAGTCACCAAGCTAGAGAAAAAAACCCACATCAAATTAAATGACGTCATTGACACACCATAACTCTCTGAGGCAACAAAAACAGAGTGAAGGTTTTAACAATGGGAATTCAATTAGAGTTAGAATTTGACTAAAATATAAATATAGAGGCAGTGTCTGTGGAAGTGAAGTGTGATCCTTACCTCCCTGAGAGCTTTGAGTAATTTCGGCCTCTTGTCCTCCACACTCTCTCTGGATTGCTGCTTTAATTTCCGCAGTATTGCTGTGACTAAACAAAAGAGTAACAAAGGAAAAGAAATCGTTATGCAAACTGACACCAGAATGATTCATAGTGCACCTTAGGGCCTTTTCTTGTGGTCCATCCTGCTACACACTGTAGACTGAGGACTGCAACAATTACTTTAAATATTGATTAATTCTGTCAGTTACTTTGACACTTAATAATTCATTTCAGCTACATTATGTAAAAAAAAAAAAAGGCAAAAAATGACGTGTGATATTTCAAATTCTCTCACTTATGACATGCAACCTTTGAAGTTATTGCATTTTCTGTGAAAATATATAGATTTTTTTTTTTGTTTTTCCAGATTAACTCATTGCTACATTGGTAAAAAAAAAAATTAACACAGGACCAGGATTTGTCACAGTAAGTGTTCAATCAGATATCGACATCTTACTACAAATATAAACACAACCCTAAACATCACTGTATGCCATTTCATTCTTGCACAGAAGTAACATATTGCATATTACATGCTTCAGTTGAACAGAGTGAATCAGCTAATCAGTGTCTCATACAGCGCAATGGGACACATACTGACCAGTCATCACTTAATACAATACAGAGTATCAGGACACCATGAGTATTCTGGTGGTCTTATAGAGTAAAAATAGTAAACTGATAATGGACGTGACTGAGGTGAGAAGTGCTGACAAGGCACGGACTGCACCCGGCCGGCTCGTCATTGCACGCACGGACAACCAGCGAGGAGGCTGCTGACGCAACGTGCACATATATAAAAGCAAAAGGTGATGACAGATGGGAAGACTGCAGTGTTTCCTGAAATGATTTGACCTTTACATTTGATATCAAGCATTCCTTATTCTTTATTTGGCCCTTAAACTAACTGATAGCCAGTTCTGTACTCAACTTTACTATCTCACTACAGAGCTAAATCGTGGAGTTTGACTTTCTTTGCATGTCCTTGCTGTCCCTGCATCTCCACCTCCCCTTCACCCTTCTGAGTGATGTGACCTTCACAAAGCCTAACTCCTGGTCTCAGTCCCAAGCCAGCCTGCCACAGCAGGCACAGAGAGTTGAGACGCATACTAAGGAGGCTGAGGGTCACTCCTCTAGGCCTGGGCCGCTGCACAGGCTGCATAAAAAGAAAATGCAAAGAACAACGGCTCAGCTTCATCATGAAAACTGAAACACATGATGTTCATTTACATAATTTTTAGTGATCTACACCATAGAAACACACCTAAAAAACAAAAACAAAACAAACAAAAAAAAAACAAAAAAAAAAAACAGAGCAGCGAATTCATCCAAAAGCCATTAGCCAGTGCCTTTCATACGTCATTTGGCTCTTTGCACTAGATGTCAAATCTAAAAGCAGTGGCATCATTAAGCAGGGAAGTGACCAGACTGTAAGCTCTGGGCTTTCTAAACTAAGCCATCGTTTAGGCTGCATTCCAACCCATCTGGATGACGAGTGCTCAGAGAAAATCCCCATCTCCTGCTTTTTAGCTGTACCAACCTTCAGAAAACAGTTTTAATACAGTGAAAACAAATGAGCAAAATCATTCACATTTGTGACTGATGCATAGATTTTTTTCACAAAATGTTGAAATAATAATGTTTAGTGTTCAGGACTTTTTTCATGTCCTTGACTTTGAGAAGGAAAAAAAAATCATTACTGCCTCCATTTCATGAAGACAACATAGTTCATGATTACATCATGAACACATTAATGCGATTCCATTACTCCTTGTTCAAACTCTTCACTTTTCGCTCCAAAAGATAATCAAGCTGAGCTCAGTCACACAAAATGCCATCACAGACTTCACATAGACTCACCCTATGAATAGTCACATATCGAAGAAGGAATAGACAGATTTTCACAGCCCAGCAGCTTAAGAGAATAATGTTTATATAACTTACTCATTTGCCTGTCACCATAGCTGATGGCTTCTGCCAAGGGACTCCACCCTTGTGCATTCTTTACTTTTACAGGTGCATTATGGGCCAGAAGGAGGAGGGCACATTCTGAAGGAAAAACAAAAAAAATATAGATTATCTGATCATGTCTACATTGAAATAAATGATGAATAATATTAAAACAATTTTATCAAAACAATTCTTGCAAGTAGAGAGGCCTTTATGGTTAATTTAGTTATCAAAGTCAATAAATATTCACATTTTCCAGTATATTTAATATCAACAATACAATCAATAACCGTTACATTTCTACTGACAGACAGATTCTCCATGGTTAAGGCTAATTGCTGTAATACTGTTCTGCACTACAAAACCAAGGAGCTCCGTCCTAATTAACAGGACCTGCAGATGATAAGTAACCTTCAAAATGGGTCTTGAATTAGGATACCAACAACTGTTTCATAAACTCATATTAAGACAGATGCAAGGTCATGTACAGCAGATTTAATGTCATTTACAGGGTCCAAACAGAAATGTTCATATTAATCAGCCAAAAAAGACATCACTCAGAGAGGCTTAGTTCATTTGATTAATGCAATGTGTAACAGGGCTAAAACCACTTCAAGACAAGACAATTCATTTCGCTAGTGTCCAGTTTTACCTTTGTGGCCTAGCATCACAGCAAGGTGAAGAGGTGTGTTCCCTGTGGAGAAAAACAAGGCCACATTATGTAGAAAGTTACACTGACACTCTGTCAGTTGTCAGTGTAATGGGTTCACATGGCTAAAACCTAATTCCATAATCCCCCTTCCCCCCCCAAAAAAAAATCCTGCCTTTGTGAGGATGATAATGTTAATATTTTCTTGTTTGACTCATGTATTTGACTTTTGTATTACAGAATGTAGCATGGGAAGCTGCTATAACTAACTTCAGTCAGATGAATGGAGTACATAGAATAGTACAAAGGTGCAATTCATCACCACCAGGTAAAATTGAACTTTGAGCCACCATAAAGAACGAGTTAATTCATAGCTGTTTTATTACCGCGTAATAGATGTATACAACCCCACCTATTATTATTTTTTAAAATGAAAATGAACCCAATTGTCAGGTTATAGAAAACCCACTTACCATGTACGTCTTTCTGAGAGATGCTGTGGGTCCTGATAAGGGAAGACAGTCTGCGAACATCTCCTCTGAACACGCATTCATGAACAGGGAACTCCAAACCCTCACTTGTCAGAATAATGGGGTTCTTGTTATTGTCATTAACAATAGTGCCAACCGATGACGAATTGCCGTTGATGTTGTTTTCATTGAGCTGCTGTTGCTGCTGCAGTACCGACGGCTTGACTGACTTCTGGAAAGCCTTGTTGGATTTGAAATGGTTACTCGTACCGTTGGGAATGGTCCCGTTGGAGGTCTCATCATATGTGTCCATTATTTCGTCATTTTTATTTGGTTTGTTGTGGTCCTTTCGCATGGTGCGGATCTTCTCACCTGTCATGACTACCGTACGATACCAGACTATTTAACTACTTACTAGGATAAAGGCTCGGATGATGTGTGATATAAGCGACTCGACATTAGCAAAACCCGCAAATAAAATTAAAATCGAGCTCCCTGGTTTAAGACTTCAGAAAAGCTTTGCTGTGGTTTCCTACTCTTCGGTTTTCAAATAACGTTACACCCATAGATTTGAATCTATGTTTATATATCCGTGGTACACCTGCTACCGAGCTCCACAGCCAACATTAGCTACCAGCGCTAGCTAGCCCACAATAAAATTAATATGGTGGGTGCGGTGATGAAAACAGAAAAAAAAATTGCAAAACATAACATAACACAGACAAAAAAAACTAAATCAACACACAGTTAAGAATTAAACCAAAGAGAAAACGACTACATAATTTGCTCTTCTTGCGCTTCTTCGTCTGATAATACGTTTCCAAATGGTACCGATTCGGTTTGCTTTGCGGTAAAATACAGGAGGACCAAAAACACAGCTGAGCTAAACATCTTAGCTAGCTCCGTGAATCTCGCGAGATTTACAACGCGAAGTCAACGCGTCTATGTCATCTTCATGAGACGCACTTGTACTTTCTTCGCAAGCAGGACGATTGTTAGCATATATTGTTGTTTTTCAAGCATGGCAACTAATAAAAAAGGAAAGAAAGTGGTGAATCAGGAGGAACTTCGGCGTTTGATGAGGGAAAAACAAAGGCAAACAGCAGATAAGAAGCGTGTGGAGTCTCCGTTTGCTAAATACAACAGTCTCGGCCACCTCAGTTGTACTTTGTGCAATGTGCAGGTGAAAAGCGAACTTCTGTGGCCAGCTCATATTCTTGGAAAACAGCACAAAGAAAAGGTTGCCGAGCTTAAAGCAGCTAAAGAAGGCCCACAAATTCAACCAGTGAAGAGGAAAGCTCCGGAAAACGAGGACGTAAACGTTAAAAAGATAAAATCCACCCAGGGTTCGGGCCAATCTGCGGCTGGGCTTCCTGCAGACTTTTGGGAGAAACCCAAAGAAAGAGAGGTCGGTGGTACTCCGAAGACTTCTGGTTTGAGTCTACTAGCTGGAGTTTATGACGACGACGACGATGAGGAAGATGCTGATGCAGGAGCCACAAATCCTCCTGAACCATCTGGGCTTCCAGCTGATTTCTTTGACAGCTCCATCCCATCCACGCCTTCTATCTCCCACTCAGGATCCATCGTCAAAGCAGATACTCCAGAGAAGATCACAGAGAAGAAGGATAACACCGCCGAGGCTCTACCCGAGGGTTTCTTCGACGACCCGGTAAGAGATGCCAAAGTGCGCAACGTGGACCCGCCCAAAGATCAAATGGACAAGGAGTGGGAAGAGTTTCAGAAAGAGATCAGACAAGTCAACACCAAGTCAGAGGCCATCGTAGCTGAGGAGGACGAAGAGGGGCGACTGGAGCGGCAGATCGACGAAATTGATGAACAAATTGAGTGTTATAAGAGGGTTGAACTACTGAGAGACAAGCGGGATGTAGTGAAGAACAGACCTCTCACTAGGAAGGACGAAGAAATGGAGATTGATGTCAATATTGAGGAGGGAGAGGAGGATGAAGAGGAGCTATTGGGGCTTCTGTCCCGGGACTGGAGGGCCAAAGGGGCACTGGCATAAGTGCACCAAGGACTGATGCACTGAGAGATATAAAGCCAGGCTGGACTGGGACTGATCACTGTTTCCTCCACGTTGTTGACATAACTGATGTTTTGCAAGTGTCTCTGTGTTAAACGAATGATGTGTTGCTTTTTTGAATAGAATTATGCATTTTAAAACATTTCCTTGTGGTCTTCATAAACTGTAAATCCTATACTTGGGTTGAAATTCTTCATTAATTCAACTCCAAAGGTCCATCTGCAACCCTATTTATAAGTAATGACACAAGAAAGGTTGGTTTTGAGCGCTGGCCCTTTAAATGCAAATGAGCCACTTCACACCACACCCCCTCCAGGTTGTTGACTGTGCTGCTCTGTCCGTTTCAATGTTTGTTAATACAACCAAGAATTGAACATTTTAGGTAACTGAAGTTTGGACATATTTTCAGTATGGACTACAACCACTGCTGCTGACAGTTATGGTGTACTCGTAGGAATCTTCATAGAAGTCTTGACCTTATATGTGCAAATGTTGTGACAAAACTAGTATAGACGTAACAAATTAAGGAATTAAAACAGGTTGTAGAAATCCACTTGATTTTTGACAAAATGAGTATAAAGATAATTCTGCAGCACCTGGAGGGTTCACAAACTTTATGAACTATTAGGGTTTAAATACACAAATGAACCAAAGACTAATAAAAGTGGGTTTAGCAAAATACGACCCACTTTTATTAGTCTTTGGTTCATTTATTT
>JAPTGZ010000010.1:21001503-21042196 GCA_029814645.1 Fowleria isostigma | reverse complement strand
CTTCTCTGCTGAGGCTGCTGCCCCCGCGACCCGGACCCTGATCCGGATAAGCGGAGGACGACGAGTACGAGTACGAGCTTTGAATTTTATTATTTATTGTTTACTTGTGTTTATTCAGATATTTCAAGCATTATACATTTGTGCACGATATAATCCATAATTAGTGTGAACCTCAAACCTGAATGTTCACCAAAGGTAAGTGAGTTTTGACTTTCTGAGGGTACTATATCTGTCTACACATTACGCAGTTTTTATTGTACCTTCTTTCTGACTCACCTATTTTCAGTTTCAGCTCAACAAATAACTACCTCAAAAAGACAAATTAACATTTTTGGCTTTTTAAAAATATTTAGTGGCCAGTGTACCCATCTTTATTCTTGATAACTGTCGGAACTCTTCCATCCATGTCGCCTTTTCTTGATCTGTACATGGTTAACTTTTGTTGAAGTAGCAATCACAACCTACCAAATGCTGTTCAAAAAAGTGTGGACATTGTGTAAAATCCATGTTTGAGAGGGGCTCACAAGCTCTCAATTTAAACTAGGTGAAATTAGGTCATTATTTGGTTATGTTTTAGGTCTTAGATGGATATGATGGAGCCTTGTCCTGCATAAAATCATGCTCTTCTTGAAAATTGCAGACTTTTTCCTCATCCACTGCTTAATGAAAGTATCTTCCAGAAACTTCCAGAGGCAAGCATCATGTGTAGGAGTTGATTTTTAGTCCATTTTCAATCTGAAATGGTCCCGTTTGCTCATTCTTTTAAATATCAACCTATACCAGAACCCACCCCACCCCACCACCACCACCACCACCATGCCCTAGTTGCCATGGTGCCCTGTGTACATTAGTGACCCAGCCATGGACCCATCCGTCTGGTCCATCAAGAGTTACTCTCATTTCATCTGTCCAAGAAGCCTTTTTGCTTTTAACAATCTGTCTTCAGATATTTCTTGGTCCAATTTTGACATTTCCACCTGTGAACCTTATCCAGTGGTTGTGTTTCAGCCTTTCTCTCTTTGGCCATGGATCTGAACACTTCATTTCTTAAAGACAGCCTCATGCTTGATTCTTCTAAAACCTTTTGCAGTTAATTTGTGTCTTGTACAGCAAAACATTCGATAATCCACTGGTCATACTCCAATAGTTGAACTATTTCAAAGTGTTTCATCCATCTGAAAGGTGTTCTAAAATTTTTGACTTTTCACTGTCGATTCAATTTGTTTTGACCCATTTTTCCTGAAGTAAAGAAGCTGCCTAATAATTCTACACGCCTTAATATAGGTCGTTAATCATTTTAGGCCACACTCTCCCTTATTACACAAATATACAGTGTTAACAAATTTATTAGACCACCTTTCCTCATTTGTCTCAGAGGCCATCCAGGATTATGAAGTGCTTTAATGCGAGCTCTTTCATTTTCTGTGAGCTTCCTATGTTTTACCATTTTTCAACAGGAATGAGGAATTACAAACTGAATTTACTTTTTTATTCACAAATTTGAGCTGGCTCACTGAGCTTCTCTGAGAAGGCAGAAATTAATCAAACATAACATTCAACCACTAAAACAAATTTAACTGCTCAGAAATGCAAGTAAATAACTATAATTTGATATCTTCAGCAAGAAATAATAATGTCCTTTAATATTTTTTTCAGTTTTTCATAAAATACTCAATTTGAAAATTCATGGACAGCCATAATAACTGTATTTTAGTATTAGAAATAATTTTTTTCTCTCTTTTTTTCATTTTTAGTGAGAGAGCTACATACTGGTGTATTAACTATTACAGAAACATAAAAAAAATACTTTTGGTAATTGCAAATGCTGTTAATTTATGGCAGCCCTGCCATAAACCTTACAGTGGACAGTAGTGTAATACATTTATTAAGCACTGTATATCACCTGAGAATGATGGCATAAAATAAATAATTGGGGTTTATGTAGTTTAAACCGTACATGTTTTTACAAGTGAATTGGTTGACAAATAGAGCCAAGGTCTTCACTCTTCTGCTGTGTCCTATGAGACCTAATGTTGGAAAAATATGAACAGGATATAATTCAAATAGCATCAAAAAAAATAACTTGCCTCTAGCTAGTGACTTCAATACTGACTAAAATAAGGTCCCATGGGGTACAAGGAGAAGAGGTGGTACTTTGGCTGTGTATACCTCTACATATAGACTTCCTCCACTTCTTCTGCTCTTTTTTATTTCATATAATGAAATAACAGACTGAATGTGTTTGATGAACTCAAGGACACAGCTCTGCAGCAGATGAGATAATACAGAGTAATGAACAGAAGTCAATGGTATCACAAGTGGATTGATCGATAAACAGATAATTTGCTAAATCTTTATTGAATTATAGTTATTCATACTTACCTTAGATCGATATGACAGTGTTTCCATTTTTTTCTAAAGCGTAGAAGCTTTGTTGCAATATTTCAAGGTTTTCTCGTTTGTTTTTGGCTGCAAATTGAAAATGTGAATAAAAACAGCTGGATGGAAGCGTACCTACTAGATAGGTACTAACGGTTCACGAGGGAAAAGCAATGAAAGTAACGCTACATAAGCCTCCTGCTGTTTAAAGGGCCACACACCCACACAGGTGTTTTCATCTTGCTTGATTAGACATCTGCTCAGGTTAGTGGATCTACGCTGTGCTTTCCAATAAAGACTGTAAAGGTATAATTTGTCCTTTCCCCAACAGGTGCAAAAAACTAACGGGATAGTGAGGGAGAGCTGGCTCTTGTCACACTGCACTGAGAAAAGTCCAATCAGGAATAAGTGAAAACATCTGCAGAGAAAAAAAAAAACCATTACAGATGTACCAATTTCCACTTTGTAAAAATGGTCACAAACCCTCAGAAGACACACAGAGGAGAAACAGGTTGACTTGTGTTTTACCGGCATCTCCTTGCAGAGAAGGTTTGTGTAATCCTCTTCCTCTTCAACTCTTCTTTTGAGCTTCTTTGCAATGAACCCTTGAGAGGATAATATCTTCCTGTTTGGTGGATTTATTATTTATTGCGTCTGCGTTTGTGTCAGAGTTAAACTGTATGGTATGTGTCTGTGCAGAAGCCGCTAAAAATAGAGGCAGTCCCAGAACTCCTGCCTGAGTGACAGGATTCCTTTCAGTGGCACGCAAAGATGACCCATTTCCTTTTTTCTTAAACGTTAACCGTGCCCCACCATATGTCGCTACTGAAGTATCACTTAATACTTTTTTGGGAGGCTGGTAAGTTTCTAACCAAGGGTGATATTTAATATTTATTGAGTTTTATTCTCTTTTCTGCATATGCTGTGCTCAACATAAATGAGTAGACCCCAACAGATTTGTCACAATACCTTCAGTTTCAACATTTTCCATGGGATGCTATACAACATATCATGCTCTCAGTTAAGGAGATGTTTTTTAAAGCTCAGGTTTTCCAAATTCTCTGAAACTGTGCTTATGTTTATTGAGATATTGATTAAAATCTCACTTTTCAAAGGGGGGGGGGGGGGGTACTCATTTATGCCGAGCACTGTAGATATATGTTTTTTATAATAGGTCTCACACAGTTATACAGTGAGAAGAAAACGTGCAAATATCAGCTCTTGTTAAATCATTAGATGCTGTAAATCTTTTCCGTTTTTGCCGTCCTTTATCCTTCCCATTTTCATGCTGGAACAATGAGCATCTGTTTCCATTTTTCAATGTTTCAACCTCTATGCTGTGGAAAAAGGAAAACTTACTGCGCAACAAACCCGAGATGCAACACTTCTAACTGCACTCTAACATAAACATTCGCCATTGGGACCTAAATTAAAACAAATGTTTCCAAGTGCTTCACCAAGTGCTCAAGTCTATATTGAGATGCTTTTTTCAGATAAGCTTGTTTTGGGGCTAAGGCTGGCTCATATTTTTAGAGCAAATCATACAGTTGGAAAGCAACAACTCTGTTACATTACATTTATTTGTTAGGCACTTTTCCCCATATAAGAGCATTTCACAGGCTTCCCAAGGACACAGGAAAGACAAAGTTCTGTGAACCAAAAAGATCTAGAGAGGAGACAAGCTTGCATCTATGTTGCTTGTCAGATTTTATCTATTGTAGAGAGTAGAATTCGCTTTCTATGCTTGATCTAACTTCTGTCAGCGGAGTCTCATGGGGAAAAAAAGGGAGGATACATATCTTCCAGTGGGTAGACTTTACCGTATGGTTTCAGAAATTTAAAGCCACCTCCAAAAACATTAAAGGCTAAAATGATAACTGAGTGAGCTATTTATACAATGATTGACAGTAACTGCCATAATGGCAGATTTTTCTAATTGTTTAGTGAAGACTTCTGCAAGAGGAGGACAAGAGGACAGCAGTATGTATTTTTTCACCCACGAGTCGTATAGACGGTAGGTCGCTCTGCTGAATAGATCAGAGTTTGTCTTTTGTCAGTTGTGGTCGAGCTTTATAATTGAGCCCATTCCATCATGGGAACTGCCGTTACATTACTATCAGGATCGTGATAATTCCCACCCTTCTCTTGCTGCTCTATGATGACAGTACGAAAGAAAGCCACTCCACACAATAAGATGGGAAATGGATGCCGCAGGAATTAGCTTTCTCTTGACTGCAGAAAGAACAGAGTGTTTCTGTCTGTGTGGAACAAGAGCATTTATCAAATCCCATAGAAAACCCTCAAAAAACTCACGTCAGATCCTTTTGATTTTTCTTTTTCCTCAATAAATGGCTTTTCCTTTTAAGGTTTAAGATCGCTTTTGAGTTCACAGCTTTGATCTTAATGAGTAAAACCACCTAATAATGACTCAAGACATATTTACCACAGCATTCCCAGCTACTCTCTTATTTACCGCATGGATGTTTGTTGAAACACCCCACATTATTACATGAGGTTTTTGCCCATAATGTGAATGACACATTTGAAGGGGGAACACACACGTACACACAACATACACACATGAAACGACAACATGTACGTTCAGAGGTGAAGGGACTTTAAATGTGAAACTTTGCCTCTCTGTGGGGTCTCTGCAGCTCTGAAAACCACAAAAAAATTTAATTATCACAACTATAATCCAGTGTAATGTCAGAAGTTTGGACTCACGACTAGTGAAGTTTAAAGTATGTGGGCTGCTGTTTCTGCAAGTAATTTAGAAATAAGAAAAAATTGCCAACATCAATACAGCATTAGAGCAATGCAGAGTAATCCATACTGAAATAAATAAATAAATAATAACAATAAAACTGGTGCAATTTAAATTTTATAGAGCAAATTGGATCCAGTAAACACAACATAACCACCGTGTAAATGTACATATTCTGCACTTGTGGGATATTTATTTCAGTCCCGTGTTAGTGCAGCGCTAAGGAGCAATAGCAGATGTTGTCATGTGTACTGTACGTATGGACAATATTTCAGCTCTCCAGGGCTAATTAAAGCAAACTGAGTAAAAGCCTAAAAGTGTAAGATAAGCTATAGCATGGGGCGAACAGGAAAAGGCAGCTGTTGTTTTAGTGCTGCTGAAGTTTTTTTGGTCCGACTTCAACTGCAAATTCATAAAGGCCTATAATTTACAGCAAGGAGTCTGTTTTTATGATAAAGTCTCATCTCTTTCAGTGAAATATATGCGTCAGCAACACGACCAAGTCTTGCTCTTAGCTTTTTGTGTGTGTGTGTGTGTGTGTGTGTGTGTGTGTGTGTGTGTGTGTGTGTGTTTGATATTACTGGGGGTTTTGATTGCAGACTGAACGTGGGCAAGAATGACAGGCTGCAGTGAAAAAAAGCAAAGCCCAGCATTTTTCGACAATTTCATCCAAAAAAAAAAAAAAAAGGGAAAACACAGCGAAGGGTCGGCTGTGTGTATTTGCATATATACTACATTGACCACAATGAATTAAACACCAACCAACCAAGCTCTCCTGGGTCAGTTCAAATGAAATAGAGAGTTTACACTTTCAGTAGTATTCCATACATAAACATTGTTTCTCTAAATAAGAATATGTGCCAGTGGATCTGCATCATTACATGTGTTTTCTTTTACTCTCCTAGTCTTTATTATGTAAAACTATGCCTCGGAAAACATGCAAGCTCTGCATTAATCCTCTCACTTTCCACCTGGTGAATTTGACCCAAATTCACATTTCCCCTGTGCGTCCAGGGGACTGTTTTTTATTGAAGCCACGTGTAACAGAGACCACTGACCTGGCTATGTACTTTGGCTCGTGAGAGGAAGAGGTGAAGAGACGTGATATTTAGGACATTAATAGTTCGAAACTTGGCTATCAAGTGTTTGTTCTCAGACAGACTTTTCTCCAGCAAATGTGTTCGTCTCCTGAATTTGCACCACTGAGGTAGTGCTTTCATTACAATGCAGAAACTACGGATCTAAAAATAGGAGTAGTGTTGGGGAAGAATGAAAGCTCCTGCTAACAGTATAATATCATGTTCAAAAGAAAACTGCATGGGGCTGAACTTTAGAAACCTGAGGAAAATGTTACCATAAACTCTGCATCCAGCTGGGCAGATCATTTTCCTTCCAGTACTTCGATTCGTAAGAAATGACAACTGAAACTTCGCATGATTTTTAGAGACTAAATGACAGCATAGCAGAAATTGCATGTTGCTGAAGAGAGAAACATCTCTGCTCACAATGAGATCGCAGCAGGCAGCAAAACAGGTAAACATTCCACGTCACATCAACCATTACTGTAGCCTACTGTATCACTTTTACTTATCGTCAGTATAATGGTTCATAATGATAGTCTTAGTGTAGCGTCGGAAGATATCAGAACATTATGAATAACATTTATTTCTTCCCCTTTTACCACTTCTTTGCCAGACAGAAAAACACGTAGCCTGCAGCTGGCATATCCAGAGCTGTCAACAAATCATGACTATATAATCAGGGATCTGCTGTGCACAAACATGCCGTTGTCCAGTTTGTCATTAAGATTATATCATATTTGTTCACAAATGGCAATTTAATGCTCATGTTTTGCAGCTTACAGTAAAATCCTAATGGGCTTTCAGCTTTGAAGTGTAATTTCATTGACAAAGCAGAATCATTTCCAGGCAAGTCAGTTTTAGTTTCATGTTTTGGGGTGGCAAATCAGCTACAACTCTGGCCTCCATTTTACGACCATAAAATCAGGATTCAATTTGCCCTCTCGCTGTTGTAACCAACAAAGCAGGAATGGTGCACTTCATAAATGAAGGCAATGCCAATGTAAGAAAAATTCCTTTTTATATCATGCTCAATTTCTTCACTTAACGCCAAGCATCTGTGGACACTGACAACACATTACACATGGATATATCGATATAGGAATCTCTCATTCAATAAAAACACAGTGCCTGAGATAGACATATGGCATGAAAAATCTCTGTGATGGTAGTGAAAACATTCCTATGCGGGACTAGTAGTACAACACAAGATATTGACTAAATATTGGCATAAAAAACTGTCAGTCGCTGTAGTATATTCAACATAATGGACATGATGTATGTATGAATCATCCTATATATACAAGAGTCAGATGTAAAATCAGATTGCAAAGCACATGGGATTTAGTTGATTGGACACAAATGTAACAGTGTAAAATTTCTCATTTTTCTCTGTAAACATGATTTAGAATGCATATGGAAGTAAATTGGGTCTTGTGTGTGAAAGTAATTTTCCATTTGTGACACATATAATTATACATTTACACATACACATACAATATAATGAGGACAGGGTGTGAAAACAACTGCATAAATGGAAAAAAAAAAAAAAATCCTGAATAATTCAGAACTAATTCAAGAAAAAGAAGTGGATAATTCGCAACAGTGCCAGGATACAACTCAACATTTATTTTAATATATAGACAAATGAATGAGACTACAAATGCATATATTTTATGGGGACTTCACATGTGACAATCATGGACTTTAAATAAGATTACAAACACCAAATACATTCAAAGGTGTGTTATCCAGGGTTTCAGCAGACCATTTTAGCATCTCATTAATACTGTTTCAGATGCATTTCCATATTCATAAGATGAATTTCAAAGTAATTCATTGTCATAAACATAAAAGTACTGTATGTGTGCCCACAGTCAAGGCAGCATCTGCTCTGTCAATTTTTGCTGCATGTTTGTATAATTACAGGGTGCAAAGTAATGTTGTATGTTAAATCCATTGATGGCTACAGCAACAAAGAAAAGTTATTATGGAAGACATGCAGTTTACATCTTAACCCATAAAGACCCATCGCTACTTGTGTGTCAGTTTGCAAATAAAATTTGCACTATATCTCACTACTTTTAAGTAATTCTTGACCAGTTATTATAATTTTATCCTTGTATGTTGCATTTTATTAGTACAAGTCAGGTATTTTCCTGTATTTAATTTACTGATCATGTAGATTTTTATGAAAGCTCAGATTAAAGTTGAGGGTTGTTATATTAAAAACAGAGAAAACTGCAGAAAAAGGGAATTTTTCTGTAAAATGTATCATTAATCAAACACAAACCAAGCATTTCCATCCACTGTCACTGATCAAACTCCTTGGGTTTTACTGGTGAATCAATGTTGTGGTTCCACGGTAACTTTCGGAGCCTCTGAACATCCAAATGGATCATATCTGATGACCACAAAAAAATGACAAACTGTACACCAATTAGTACACCAATTATTTACATGTATTGATAGGGTTAAAGAATCAACTGGTATTAAACAGTTTACATTAGTATATGATTTTAGTGGCCAGTGGATATTTGGGTCTTTGTGGGTTAAAGCAGGGGTGTCAAAGTCATTTCTTCCACGGGCCGGATTCAGCCCAATCGGACCTCAAGTGGGCCAGACCAGTATAACAATAGCATTATAACCTATAAATAATTATATATTTTCCTTTTTGTTTTAGTGCAATAAAAAACAAAAATTTTGAAAATACTTACATTTACAAACTATCCTTCTACAAAAAACATGTGAATTACCTGAAAAAAATAAAATCTGCAAAAAAAGTCAGTGCAATTTTAACAATATTATGCCTCATCATCTGTGCATGTGCACTACACACAATGTTACACAAACATTTAGCAAAAGGTATAATATTGTTAAGAATTTGGAGTTTGGGACTAAAATAAGAATAATTTGTCATTCAGTTTCTCATTTGCCCAGGTCATTGTTCTTGGTAGTTCATCTGGACTAGGTTTATTTCAAACGAGCACAACTAGTTTAGTTCAACCTAGAATCTAGAAAAATGGAGCTGTCACTATTTATAGATTATCATGCTATTATTTCACTGTAGATCATATTGATCTGAATGTGGAACATGAACAGTGGTGGACCTAGAAAATTTTACATGGATTGGCTGGACTTCTTTGCAGGGTGGCATGGGAACGACCTCAGTGCAGTATGTGGAATCTCTATATATGTATAAATGGAGTCAATAATACTTTTTAAAAAAAATTTAAAATTAATTATTATGCTATACAGTAGAAAATTGGTTCTCTTATAACATAATTCTGGATAAAATCAGATCCATGTAAAGCTTTTTATATCTAACATTATAACAATCATTTTAGTGGAAATGAGTTATATTATTTAGTAACATATTATGTGAGTGCACTGGAATCTATATGGAAACTAAAACCATACCGTGTGGTCCTGTTGAAATAAGGGTGGATCCTCTGACTTCCTGCCATCACTCGGTCCATTTTACATTTTACTCTGTTCATTGTCTGGAGTTATGTTTTTAATTCGATTTTCTTTTTTTTTTTGTAAATCCATCTTCTATTTCAATACTTTGAGAGGCTTTTGGGAATAGTACTGATTTTTTTTTTTTTTTTTTTTTTTTTTTTTTTTTTAGTTTTAAGAACATTAACTTAGGGAGGCAGCTGGGGGGGCAAGGCTCTACAATAGAGGAGCAGTTGACCCCCCCCCGCCCTTCTCTTGCCCCTGAAACTGAACTAAAATGAGTTCGTTGATTGTTAATATCGTCAGTGTCATTTTTGCACTTTGTAAATTCCTCCTGCAGATTGAACCTTTTAGCGGGTGATTTTGGCCCCTGGGCCGCATGTGTGAGACCCCTGGTTTAACGTCTTTTGTTGCTTTCCTGCAGCTTCCATATCAATATTCCACATGGCATACCTTGGATCTACTATACTAGATATAGTCTTATAGAATAATTAGACATGAAGAATTTCATTTGTAGAAATGGGTATTCTTATTCTTTCTTATTACATTTTCATACCCATGTCTTTAACTTTCATTTTCATAGTGTACTCCTCAACACCCAGAGGAGTAAAAAAAAAAAAAAAAAAAAAACCGCTCGCCTCGTTTTCAATGTTTTAAACCATATGTTTCATGTTTTCTAGTAAGAATAGAAAATTATTCATGTGAACAGCTTTAGTAGGCTAACATAGGCTATTTTTCTCTTGATAAATAGCCTTGCACTTTTTCTCATGATTAAACTACGGGGAATAGTGGAAAAAGAACTGTGCTGCATGGTTTTATCAAAGCCTAAAGGGGAAAAAGGGGGAGCTGGGGGAGAAAGTGTTTATTTTTAACACGTACATGAGTGTGAGCATATGAGCTATGGGTTTAATATAAGCTTTATTGCGTCTGTCACAATTAGCGTTTGAATCCGGTCCAGTCCCGGTGGGGAGTCCGCTCCAGGATTTGCGCGCCTCCCTCCACAGCCAGCTGCTGCAGAGCGGGGACCGGTGCGCCGTTCCTCCTCGCCTTGTTTGCCTCTAGTCCGGCTGTAGCTCCGACTGTCTGCGCGGCGTGTGGATGAGGCGCACAGGGAACAACCGGGCGCACACCGAAAGCCACACTAAAGAAGTCCTATTATCCCCGGTTCGGGCTGTGCGTGTGAACCGGGCCGCCGGAGACTTTGTGACAGACTTGACAGTGGGAGACGTGCTCGGAGTTTTCATTTTGTACCAGACTGAGGCGCATCTCGTCTCCTTGAAGTGATCCTTTTTTATGCAGTCTATCCGTCGGAAGGAGCCGAAGGAGGAGGGGGGGTGGGGGGAGTAACGATCAGTACTTCTCAGCAGACCCCTCGCCATGGAGCTATTCGTCCGGTCCCGGACGTATTGGCTTGAAGAAGAACAGATACCTGCCCCGGGAACCCCCGGTATCTGCCCACTGTGAGGAAAGTGGAGCATGCAGCCGAGCCCCAGCCGTCTTTGTGCGACCCGCTGCTTAGTTTCTGGGGGCCTCTTCTGAAAAAAGGAGAGGAGGGGGCTTCTGGTGTTGATCTGAAATTCACACTTCACGCCGGGATCCATATTTTGGCACGGCATAGCCCACCACTGTAAGTAGCCTTTAAAAGCTTTTGTCTTCCAGGGGAGATGCTGGGTTATGCCTTCCTAAATCGATACCATTTATTTACACTCCCAGGGTAGAATAAGGCAAATGTCAGAAATGGGGCCCACGGGCTCCTGTAGCAGTTTAAAACAGTTGGGATGAGACAGTACATATCCCATACCAGTCTATATGCTCCTATTATGTACCGGCCGGAGTTCTAAGCCATCACAAAGTTGTTTGGATGGTGCAATCCAATAAAGATTTAGTGTAATTTATCTGAATAGTATCAGATTTAATTTAAAGCCCAAACAATGAGGAATTCGCTAGTACATGAAAAAATATATGTAAGGTTTTTGCAGATCTAAGTAATGAATTTTTTGCCTGATTTAACATTTATGCAGTGAGTGAAAGTAGAAATCCAGTCAAATGAATGGGACTTGATTTATAAGATATGCCCCAATGATAATCCGCCTGATAACATAGTGAAAATCTAGAGCTCACACAAACATCTCCACCCAGTCCAGGACACAAGGAGCTAAGTAGTTGGATGTCAGTTACTGTCTCCATTTACCTCTCCATTTTGCGGCTATAAAATAAGATCATTTCACAGGGCATGTATAATTCACAGACCTGAGCCAGCCATGTGTGATGATGGGACACACTCATACACTCTCTCTCACACACACATACACACACACCTACACAGAGTTTTTACAGGCTAAAGAACCATATCTCACTCTCACGTGAAGCTTTTAGAGATAGGGCTGCATAGAAAGCCCCGAGAGAGACCAGACTGCTGTGGACTGAAATATAAAGGTTAAATAACATTTACACACATTCAATACTTTGGGTGCCAAACCAGGATAGTGGTGCAACATTATATAATCCATACTGACAAGCTAGGAAACTGAGAGATTCCCATACTTATATAACATTTTTCATGCAGGGATATACATATATATGTTCTGCTTATTACCTCCTGAATGGGAATTTTTATCTGTCTCGGAAACAATCAACGTCTTATATTTTATAATTGTAAAGACTGAAAACTGCAACATTATATAAGCCCTATACCCAGTGGGAGAAACAGACTTGCCACCAGACAAATCCCGTCATGTTTTGTCCATAGCGGATGGAAGTTTTTCAGTCAAGCCAGCCATTTTGGAACACCACACAAAAAGTCTGCTTTGATGGGATAATGCCGAAATGTGGCTGCTTAATACGGACATACCCATCAGTGATTTTCTGAAGATGAAAAGGTCATTAGCTCCCCTGCCAATAAGCTGTAATGTGATGTCTTACTGGCATTTGTGCAGGTGAATGGAGATACTGCACTGTGAAAAATCCTGCTTTTCAGTTCAGGATAAGTCTATTTCTGGGTAATGTAAGCTCAACAGTCAAATCTAATTGACAAACTCGCCAGCGTAAACAGCTGCACTGTTGTTTATTGAATTAAATAAATTCCTGGATAGTCATGCTATCATTCAGACGAACAAATGCTCTGTTGCGCCTCCCCTCGAACCCTCTCTACCTCCACACCATCTCCCACTCGCCCCAGACATGCTGGTTTGGTCCATTTGTCTATGTTGTCTTGGGAGGAAGTGCCATCTCATCTCACATTGCGCAAATGGTTTCAATGCATGCTAGTGTGAATTCTAGCAGGTTTTTGTAACTGCTAATTTCCATATCAAAGTGTCTGCATTTCAATAGGGAGAACTTGAGCTACCAGCCCCCTTCCTCTAAGCAGTTTTGTTCTGATAGAGTGTTTCTGCTGGTGGAGGCAGCGATTGCTGGACACTGCAGTTGGTTGTGTGTGTGTGTGTGTGTGTGTGTGTGTGTGTGTGCCTGTAAGAAACGTTTTGCAAGTGTTTGTGTTGGAAACAGATTTAGTGTGGATTGAGAGAATTTGTTGGCCATAATCTAACACCAAAAGCCATGTATTTTGTGGAAATGTTGGACAGCACTCGGAGACATGGTCATGTTAAAAAGATTTAGTCTGTTAAAACATTTCCCAAGTATTTCTCAGTGCGAGCATTAAATAACAACAAAGGTCTGTATTTTCGAGGAGAAAGACAGCCCTCTCAGACCGTTGTGAGAATAAAACGCACAAAGAAGTTCACAGAAATGTGTTTACTCATTAAGGCCTGTATTTTCACCACAGCAGTCAACAACTAAAATGCCCCATAATGCCAAAAACAAATGAATTTGTTTTCAACTGGTTGCAAAATAATTGGTTTAATTCCAGATTCAGTAAGTGTAGACGTCAAGACGCTGAGCGTTCACGCTTTGTGTGAGACTCTGAGTACCTAGCGGTGTCTGATTGTTTTTCTGTCGCAGAGATAATATTTATTTCCCATTCTGTGCAGCTGTTGTTTGTCAGTGAAAGAATGCAGCAAGACAATGTTTATTTTGATGGATTTCTGCCTCTCTTCTTCTCCTTTGTCTTGTGATACACAGCTTAATGTTCTCCCCAGTTTTAGGCTGTTTTAGTAGGGGGAAATAAACATTAATGTGTAAGAGGAGGCAAAGAAGTGCTTTCCTTCCTTTGTGTGTGTCTTCACTTTGGAAACAGGAGCAGCATAGGTTAATAGCGAATGGAAGTGCAGTGTTTGAGATGTTATTACACAGAGACAGGGAATGTAAATGCCATTTGAAGCGCAGTAGGGGTCGGTGGCCCATCCTGGTCAACCTGCTCCCGGGTAATAGCATGAGCCAACTGCTCTCCAACCTGCTGAGGCTCGTAAAGAAGAGCTTGCTCCTTTCTTTGTTCAGACAAAATAACACCACAAAACTTAGGATAGCCAGGAGTGGGAGGACAGTTTTTTTTCCCATTTTGAACCTAGAGAGTAGGAAAAAACAGAACTTCACCTGCCATTTTCACTCACGGCAGGCGGTTTGACAGCTGTCTTGTTCAATTCTTCTGACAAGCTCGCTGTGAAAAGTTGGACAAACAAATGGACAGAGAAGAGGGAAATAGGGAGAGATAAATAGATTAGATGTATGTATATAAATATATATATATGTGTGTGTGTGTGTGTATATATATATATATATATATAATATTGCATTGGTTGTAGAGGAGGAGAATTGGCCACAGGATACTCTTTAGACATCATACATTTATGATGCCCAGTGAATTTTATGGTCAATAGTGTCAATTTTATTTTTATTTTTTTATGTTTGCACTGACTTCACATCAGTCTGCCTCATCGACTTCCTCTTGAGTTAGTGATTTCCTGCGATGTCTTCTGACAAAGCTCAGAGAATAGGGCTCCCCGCTATGTATATATGTAGGAGGATAGAGCAGGACAGATAGCAAAAGGCAGCCTGATACGTTTGTTGAGTTGAGAAAAAGTGAAAGGAAAGTGGGAGCCATGCTGCGGTGTGTTGTGAATGGTTGTTCAAATGATTAAAAAGCTGCTGAAGACGAGAGGTACATGCATTCGGTCGAGGCCGCTATCACTGGAGAAATTGGCATCGCTGCTCCCTTTAAGATGGATTTTTTTCTTGTGTGAGTGTTACAGCAAAATGGTCCAGGGTCTAGAAAATGTCTCTGATTCTGAGGGGCTGACACCAAACCTGACATTTACCGGTGATGCTGTGAAGAGTCTAAAAAAAAAAAAATTCTCCTCTACAGAATGACATTGGAACTGTACTGGTGTTCTCGTGCTATTCACATTTGGCTTGTTAGCCAGAGGAAAAAGAAAACACACAAGAGTGTGGCAAAGGGCATTCTGTTTATTTAACAGAAGTGCTTGAGGGTGAGTTTCTCATTTAACTGAAAATACCCCCAGCTATTTTGCGGCTTGACTCAAAAATAAAGAGACAGATGACTGGAACGAATGATTATGCGTTAGGGTAGTTAACCCGATGGATGGATATATGGTCTCGCTCCTTTTCACCGAGAAAATACATCTGAGGAAATTCTCTCTCATACAGCCACCTCCTGTGTTTAAAATGACAGTTAACTTTCCCCCACTGCTTTAAAATGGATGTTTAATGATCAACAGAGGCTTGGAGCTTAGGTCTAGCAGTCACGCTGGCTCTATATGCACTCACTGCCGAGCTTCCCGATGCAGTACTCCACTAAGAAATCTCCCCCGTCGGTGTTGTTAAAGGACGCTACGCTTAAAGACGGCTGGTTTTTGAGTGATGGATCATCAGCGGTCTCCATGGGTGTGTGTGTTAACCCTTTGGTGTGTGCAGATCTCTCCCAGTTGGGGAGCCGTCGGCCTCATGTGATGGATGTGTCCCGGGTCTTTAGGCTCCATATATCAGAAGATTAGCACTGACCTGTGAGTTGTCTGGGCCGCCCTCAGAGCTTCTTCACCAACACAGGCTGACATTAGCATATGAGGACACTGCTCTGTCTCAGGGGGATACAAAGATGGTGTGCTTTATTTGGTTCAACCATAGGATAGGTCATAGGAAGTGCTCACATTAAAGGCTGAGGGCTTTGTGTTGGTATTAGGTGCATCTGACAGGTCATCTGTCTTCAGCTGAAGAAATGCTTTCTCTCTTCCTCAAATTCCTAAATAGTATCATATAATTATCCCAGAAATTGAGGTTTAGGGATGGTTCACTGCATAAAAATGTCTCCCTGTCCTCATTCGTGGTATTCATGAATCACATAAAAATGGAAATCACTTGGCTGATGTGGTGTAACATTGTTATTTGTCATTTTTGTGTAAAAACAGGTATACGCCCACACCCATGTTTTATTTTCCAGATGAGTGAGCTGCAAGGCCTTTGAATGTGATAGACAGCTTAAATTCTTCTATTAAGCACTTTCACATTAAGGCGTATTTACTTCCTGAGAAATCTGTTGTTCAGTGTCTTGAAAGGTTAAATTAAATATATATAGCCACACACGCACACATATATACATATATTTTTCTATTTTAACTATGCCTCAGTTTCTAGTTTGCACATTTAAAAAAATATTTTTATGCTTTTTTTTTTTTTTTATTTCTCAGATGATCAAATGATCACTGCTCATTCAGTTCTCTCGTGCAGCGCATTTCCATCCAATAGTTAAATGTCACCTCCTACAGTATCGCTGGCATTTGTTGTTGTTTCTTTATGTATAGAGAATACTTTTATTGCCAATTTCAGTGAAATGTTTTCATATGGGGGAATACAATCCCCCCACAAAGCTCCAGAGGCAGTCGCAAAGACACCAGATCACCTGTAGTCTTCCTCCGCCATGTCTAATGGCTATTTGATGCCTACTTGGTGTCATTTGTGTGTCTTATGATGAAGCCAATGTGTTTTCAAGGTGAGAAGATATTGTCAAAGCCCTTGAACGTTCTCTGGGCTTTGATTGGCAGGCCTTGTCACAGAAGATGAGAAGCTGTGGGAGTCACACAGCAAAGAGAATCTATTACCTAGGATGGCAAGGCGTGCTTTCACAGTGTGTCAGTGCAGTCAGCCATCTTGCTCTCTATGTGTCTGTGGAATAGTCCCTCCTCAGTGCGATGAGGGAACAGCTTTCAAGTTTAATTTTGGCGGCTGCCATAAGTAATGTAATTGATGTTTTATACTTCTGTTTCATGGTTTGCTAAATTATCTTAAAACAAAAAAAAAGACATGTAAGAGTTCACGACTGGCGGTGTGTAATCAGTTTTATGATTACCGGTAGTCGACAATAGGCTACATCACCATCATGCGAATTTCTAGCCTAAATAACATCTCAGTCAATAAAAAAATAAAAAAAAAACAAAAAAAAAACACAAAAAGGCAATATAAAGCCGAGCCACGCTCTTTCTTGTGGAGTTGTGCCGATTTCCTCCATTTCAAAAGCCTCCTTAATACAGCGAGATTGCAGCCTGTGTGAGTTGCAGTGAGAGGAAAAAGCTTGTTGTTGATCAGCCAAGCAAATCAGATCTTGATATTTGAAGAGTGGAGTTGTGATTGCTAATCACTCCACTGCTGAGTTTTAATTAGGAGACTCATAAGCATTCTGTCATTTCTCAGCAGAGTATAGTCAAGTATCAGATGTACTTAAGAGAACAAATAATTAGTTTTCTTAGTAGACAGGGATGTAGAAATAAGCACAGGTTTTTTTGTCATCTGGATTAATGAGTATTGTATTTTATGTTCTTGTGATTATAACTGATTAAAAATATTGCAGCACAAGTGTGTTTTTATGTGAGTTCACAATCTTAACACACTGTTTTAGGTGGTGGCTTTAGCTTCCCTCTGCCTTTTCAAGGGATAAAGTAGACTTATTGTGAGCGTGGCAATGGCCGGACCCCTTTTGGGCTTTCTGACACCAAAGAAAGCCCGAATCTAATCTTAAACAATTTTCTTGGAGATAGTGCTATAGATTGAACTGAGCTTATTTTCAATGGGTAGGTTTCTGTCCTGTGCTCCTAAGACCTTTGTTAGGACATTTTAATTACAGCAGAGCTGGATGTAATTGATCTAGGCTTAGAGGGATTTCACTGTCAATGAGAATGAGCCGAGGCGTTAATACAGCTGAGCAAAAGCTTCCACCTCTGTGCAGCTCCCTCTCTCATACGCACACAAGACGAGGGGAGATGTGTCCTCTCTTTGACTATCCTTAATGCAGCAAGGCATCTGTCTTTTATGTGTAATGGGTAAATCAGCCTCACAGGGCCGGCTGACACAACAGTGCAGGCAACTCATCGTCTGCCACCACTTTAACATATCTGTTGCCGACTTTGTTGCCACCTGGAGTGTCTTCTTACGGAGCACTTTCTTCATAGTTCTGTGTTGTCACCCACAATCTTTAAAATTTCATAAGGCTGTTAGATAATGCTTCCCGATGAGGGTGAATTATTGATGGTCTTGTTCGTATGAGTGGGACAGGCCAGGCTTTTAACTCTCTGAGCTGCTAGGTCTCTTATCCGGTAACTAAGGGACACCGTACAAACACCCAAAGGAATGATGTACTGGAGGAGAAAAAACAGCGGAGGCAGGGGGCTGAAAATAAAATAAAAGAAGCATGCATCCTTTACACTAGTGTTGGGCTAAGCCATAGCACAAGGGAAACTTGGCAGCAGAGAAAAGCACTGCATCTACAGAAGCCCTTTCTCTGTTTTTGAAGCACTGAGAAGTGGTGGCTGTGTATTTGTTGCTTATTTTGTTGCTTTGGTGAAGGTACATACAGCTCTATGTGTCTTTTTTCATTAGTTTCAACTTAAGTGCATTTATTAACTTGGGAGCTTTGTGTTGTGATGTGAAGCTTAGAATTAAACACGTCTAAGAACGAAACAACTCAGTTTTGGGGGGTTTGGGTGGACATTTTGTAGGTCTTCCTAACTGGAGAGCTAATGCAAACCATTCGCAGTCCAGTGCAAATAGCAAAACAAATGTTTTTTCAGAATTTAAATGAACCAAAATGGTTACTATGTGATCTGCCTGTATTTTTATAGGCTCACTCCAAGTCAGCAAAAACAGTGTTCAGGAACGTTTTTGGGAGGGAGGATTTTTAAGCTGTTTCTTCTGCCTCTGAATGGCCGAATTTAATATGCTGAAGACACAAAATGCCTGTCTAGACTCACACATGTAGCTACATTCGAGTGAAATCAGTATTAATTCGGTGCTTGCAGACCTGTACTCCCTGACAGCTGTCCTGTTCCTTACAGCACGTACCACCATCATTGTTCCAGCTCATTCTGCATGCATTTGTATGGCTATCCAGTTTGCATTACAATGGCAAGAGAAGAACAAACACTTGGACGTGGTGCTGAAGTGTATAATTTGGTATGTTGAAAATAAATCAGCAGTGCTGTCATTTAAACTGCATTTTAAGGATCCATTTTAACATTTACAACAGCCAAAAATGCTTTATTTGTGCCTTGAAATGGTTTGTTTTTGTCTAAAATCTCAGATTTGTTTCATTTAAGCCATGAAATCCATCCAATATTCCATACCAAGATTGGCCTCACATTTTTAGAAACTTATATAGGAGTTTAGAGGCCATGTTGTGTAATTATCTTGTACTTGTGTCTTTTCTGACTTGTTTGAACTTGGGTTACTTCTGCGTGGAGCCCCTAAGAGAGTACATTTTCAGCTATTTTTAATAGAGATGTGCTGAACTGGTATGTAAGAGGAGACATTTTAGGCCCACCGGTAAATCTGCAGAGGTCCATCTTTCAAAATGAAAATGAAGAGGTTTACAGCTGAGTCAGGGGTAGTAACTTTTAAATAACCTGAGATTGTTGCAGCGAAGACAGGAAGAGAACAAGAAAGTAATTATGTGCAAAGAAACAAGAAAAACAAGTCCAACCAGTCCCTGTTTCCCACTGGAAATGGTGCAGATTGATGCTTGAGCCGTGGTTTCCAAAGGAACAGACAGAGTGGGTGGACAAATTAATAGAAACCAATACTGGGAGAAGGACGTTGAATTGAAAACAAGCATGAAAGCCATCCAGGCCTTTAGCGCGTGTGTGCATATTAAGTCCATGGCTCATGTCCAACTTAGTACAGCCTAATGTAGAGCTGGGCAATACGGCTAAAAGATATTAGCTTGATATTTTAATCTGTGGTGATAAACTTTATCTCAGCAAAAGGATTTCTTTAATCAGAGATGTAATTAAGAATAATCAGGCTTTAATAAATGCGATTAGATTCAAACAGACCGGTACAAACTATATTTTCATTTGGCATTATTAAATTATTTTATTAAGTTATTTACAGATTTTCAAAACTAAATAATCAAAGACTGCCCCTCAAGGAGTATGGAGGGGGTTTTTTGTGATTATTGCAGACCAAGATAATTGGACCAGAAAGTGGAGCACTTTAATTAACATTTCATTATTTTCAAGCAGAGGACACAAACTGACATTAGCTGCCACTCATGTCATTAAGAATAGCTTATTTTTGTTTCATCACTTCTTTTACCCATTCATTTTGTGGTTGAAATTTCAAATTATCAGTTATGTGCAAATTAAGCAAATTGCCACTTAAAAAAAAAAAAAATAAATAAAATCAACCATTGTCTGAATTATAGGTGTATTTGTCACAAAAATTAAGAAATAATTTGTACCATGCTTGAAAATTACATTAAACAGAGTTTTTGATTTTTTAAACACAGCACTAATATCATTCCTTGATGATGTGATGACACTTGACACGTGTGCCAAAACATTTAGTTCTGTACTAAAAAAAAAAAAAAATACACCCTTAAAGGTTAACAGTCCAACTTGAGCAGACAGATCTGTAAAAATAACAGTGGATGTGAATCAAAGCTCACAGACATCGATGCACCGGCACTTACAAGTGTAGCTGGTAACAACAATAAAACGGGGACCTCTGGATCTGCACATATTTGAACTAACACCCCTGCAAAACTTTCCCTGCACAATATAATTCCCAACCATCAACCCTAAAGCAGGTATTGACAGTGAGGATGCCCTTCAAAAAACACTTTAATCCAAGGCCAAGTAACAAACATGCAGCAGTGAAGGGTAGATGAGGCAAAAGCTCGAGAACTGAACTGCTACTCAACCTGTCTTGCACTTTTTCGCATTTCGGCGGTTTACCTGCGAAGAACAGCAAAAAGATATCAGCTGTCGGCTGTTTAACATGCTGGTGGGTCCATAATGGTATTGGCAGCCATCTCGAGAGGCTCATTAGGACTGACAATTACTCTGCACTGTTGTGTAGTAGCCAAGGTATATGAGGTAATTTTACAGGACTCCTGTAGCTGCGCCCTGTGATGCAGTGGTTTTGTGAATTAAATCAAGTCCCGCTATGGTCTCCACGCTCGCCAGATTTGAACATCATTTAAAATCATGGGACGTTTTGTTGCACAGATTGTGTCATTATGCTAAAATTTATAAAGGCTTACATACATGGCTTACCTTTAGGTTTTCTATTTGAAATAATGAATGTCTAATTCATTATTTTATGCTTTTTTTTTTTTTTTTAATCGCAATGCGGCGCAGTTCGGTGTTTTTGTACAGAGATTTAGTTGCGAAAAAAATTATTAGACCATCACAAGTTATCAAAAACAATTATCATGCATTTAAGTATTACCGTACTCCTGTGTGTATCATGTGACTAAAACAGATAAAAGAAAACATGGAAGGCCTAAAAGCACTGTTTTTGTCAGTACAGTGACATAATAAGAAGAATAAGAATCCACACAGAACTCAGTAAAACGGCATTTTCCTATGTTGGACCTTGGTCATGGAACAATTTACAAAACACACTACAGCCTCAGCATTTCATTCCTCAATGAACGGTTGAATTTGAATGAATAGTTTGGTGAATTCAAATCTGTGCTATCAAATTGTCTAACAGAAGAGTGTAACTGCTATTTAATAAAGGTTAATAATAAGTATAAATGTAAGAACTTTTGTGATTTTGGTTATTTTTAAGAAAACCATGGAAAATGGATAGATATCAGCTCTTGAATTACATTTTTATGAACTATTTTTGTTGTTATCATTATATTTGTCCAAACAGATCTGCCTTGAGTTGTACCAGGCATTAAAATGAACAAGAAATTGAAGAAAACATAGGGTGGTCTAATAATTTTTTTCCACAACTGTATGTATTAAGTCATGATATTGTTGAGTCTTGTTTGTTGTTCCAAGTATCACATTTTGTTTTCATTCTGGCTTTATTTAACAAAGCATAATCTCAGTATTTTTGGTGTAAAAGTGTTCTATTCAATCAAAATGTAATAATGGCTGCCGTGTTTATGAGGGCACATTATAACTACGAATTAAGTCAAATTAATGCACATCAGACACTAAGGATGCTGAATGAATAGAGACCACACAAACCGTCCAGTTAGAATGCAACACATGTGCTGACCATGCATAGGTAATGTGAGTCAGATTGGGTTCTGGACAAAAAGAAAAAGGCTTAAAGTTGGACAAAACCACAGCTTTTACAATGAATCCAATCCAGGAAGGTGAAGAAACCACGATGAATGTAACACTGTGTGTATAGTCTTTCATTAAGCTGTCGTGCTGAATAGTCTTTGCATTAAATGTTTCCAGCAACATGATAATAAAATAGCTTTTAGGGATCAATGCGGTGAATATGAAGTGTAAATTTAGGATGTCATAAGAGGCTCTGCAGCTTGTTGCGTAGAGGTCAATCGATAGTGGATTTTTAAAGACCAGCACAAGAACAATATGATCAAATGAAATCAAACACTTCTTGAAAAAAAAAAAAAAAAAAAGACATTGCTGGAAATTAACATCTTTGACTTTCAAAAGCTGGAAAATTGTTAAACTGAACATACGCAGAAGTTAGGAATACAGACAATATACACTATATGGACAAAAATATGAGGACAAGTCAGCTTGTAGGACCTCTCATTCCTGTTAATTTGACATTATTTTAAAATGTCCATTTTAGTATTGTCAGTAATTATGAAAAATGTCAAATAAATTTTTCTCTTACAGTTTAAAGGCTGATTTTAATTTCTAAGTGGAAGTTGATGAAAACACAGGGTTACTTGTGGTTTTACGTGGTTATTTAAGGTTGGAACATAAGAAATACTTCAGAAAACTAGAAGTAGAACATTTCAAACAATTATAATAACAATAAAATCAATTTGAAGGTGACGGTGTCAACAAATTTACCTGAAGACAAATGAAAATGTTCATTGCAAAAATAAAATTGTGAAATGACCTGAATTCAATTTGTCCTAATATTTTTGCTTCATACCGTGTATTTATACAGAGACAAAACTCATGAATATCAAAATTAATTTGTGACTAAACATCAAGTAAACTGTAAAAAAAAAAAAAAAAGAAAGAAGAGGGAGTAATTTTTTTATTTATTCTTTTGAGCTATTCTTTTCTCCCAAAGTCAGTAAATTCCACTTGAAAAGCCTAATATTATCCGTAGAGACGTAGAGAGCTCAACAGGGTTTTTGTATTTACGATTGTGACAAATTGAAATTGCAATGACTGTATTAATGGCACATGGGAGTTAATTTTAGAAGGTATATGGTTACTAGAAAGGGCTAACAGTAAACATAGGTTTGGGTTTACAGTTCCAGACCAGATATCGATGCCACTAATGCAAGCGATCAGACCGTATCATGCTTTAATTACACCAAATTAACAGTTAGTGATTGCCGTCTCATATTACTGGATGTTAGACTTTCTTGCGGAGTCGCTGCATCCACATCCCACTGCTCCGTGTGATAAAGAGGAGAGGCTGCATAAGATGAAGTTCTGCAGTTGAGAGATATTTTGCGAGATGTGTGAAAAGTAGGTTAAATCTGTGGCTGGAAACTATAGCGAACTACAGCGGCCGATAAGTTGTTGCAGTCCTCGGGCAGTACCTATGCAGCTGTTGTACTTACACTGCCCAACGTGTACTTACATTTTTGAGGGGGCGATCGTCAGCTGTGCCTGGTGTGTGTGTGTGTGTGTGTGTGTGGGGCCTAAATCATGTACAAGCTGTAGAAAGAATGTAACCCATTTATGAAAAAAGTAAAAGCTACAGTTTGCAGTACATAAACTGGACCAAAAGTGCAACATAAGTGGGACCACTTAAATTCACAAATTCACTCCACTTAGTTACTGCTGACTTCACTGATGTGCCAGCGCAAGTTTGCTGGATGCAGGAAGTCTTTAGGATGTAAACGTAGATATACACTTCAAAATATGTTTTCCATTTAGATCTGCTAGCTCTCCACAAGGATTAATGCGGCTCGATTAATGTGCATATACTTCTTAACTTAAAACTTGATATTCTAAACTTTCTGCAAAAAACAGGTCACTTTATTACTGTACCACTTTTTTTTTCATAAACCCTGTTTGATTGGGATTAGTTTTCCGGAGCAGTATAGGGAGATGTGGCTGAAAATGGAGCATGTCTGTAATTTTAGTCCCATCTGAATCTGCCATGTCAGTAACTTGCGCCCGGCCAAATCTGGGACCTCCTGCGCCCAGCAGTAATAACCTCTGATAAAACCTCAGCCGGTCCCATCCGAAATGACAACCCTGAGATAGTTTGCAAATAATGTGTCATTTCCTTTGAGGAGGTTTCTTGCACACTCTTCTGGCATTTTCTCCCAGACTGAGATCACTCTGGTCCAGATGCTGCGTTTCCTTTTCTTTGCAGACATGTTGCAGTGTTTTTGCCATTGTTTAAACATGTTTGATGTCAGTTGCGGAAGTTATTTATGATTTGTGCGATACAGTTTTGATGTGATGGCAGCACATGAATGGAGTTTTGTAATACTCCAGAGTGATTACACAGATTTTCTCGCTACCCTCATGATGTTGATTAACAGCGCAGATGTTATGTATTAGCAGTTGTACAGGCGTGTGCAGTGTCCTGAAAATTAATGTGGTCTGAACGGGGCGAAAGTATGTGAAAATTTTTGCCTAGCGTTTGTAGATTTTTTTCCTAACAAAACATTTCTGGGTGTTTCTTCAACTAGGTGCACTTTAAGCATTATTCAAAACTCAGCTAACACAGTCTCAAAAAGTTTAAAAAGTTTGTCTAGTTTTAAGACCTGTGAGAGGACAAACTTAGATTACAAGACAAATTATAAATTGTGTTAATCTATTCTCACCATTCATTTCACCTGGACCTTACATGTCATTTCCACCACAGGAAAATGTGGTGGAAATTACATTTTGACAGTGTTTTGTGAAAAAATGCAGACTCGCTTAGCTGATAAGCTTTGAATTGATACAAAGCATTTTATACATGCGAAACACACTTATTCAACAAAAAAAATAAACCTATGAAGGTACAGCATGTTTGGAAATGACATACATACTATAAATGTATTAACATCTATTTAACTTGATTTTTGTCAAAAGTTGGTGATGAAATTGAAAATTTCCTCCGTTTCCAACATGTGCTCTGATCATTATGTATGTCTTAATGTTTCTATACATTCTTGCATTTTCTTGACTCAATTGTGTATATATATATATATATTTTTTTTTTTTTCTTAATTTTTTTTTTTTTTACTTCTTGTTGTATGTTTAAAAATTCAGTTTTTGTGTGTATTTGTACCTTCAATAAAGATTATAAAAAAGTTACTGTACATTGCCATAGAAACCATCTATACACTCTCATATAATTTTTTTAAAGGGACAATACAGTGTGCTGTGGTGGAAATGACAGTGAAACTGCGACAGCTATATTTTGGATAAAAATAATGTATTAATGGCTGTCTCACATTAAACACAATAATGTATCTTAATTATTTTACTGATACCTAATTCAGATACATGAATAGTTGTCAAATAAATTATATTTTAAGTCACTTTTATTATTTAAGTTTGAAATTCTAGTGTGCCACAAGGACAAAACTGTGATTTTACGCTTCTTAAGATGTTGAAAAGTATTTAAAAAATCAAAATAGGTAGTAATTTTTAAAGGTGGTTTTAGTGTTAGTTTGACAAAGAAAGTGGAATTTGTACAAAATAATGTGCATTTTTTAAAATATGACCAAAGAACACAAAAGTGCACCTAGCTGAAGAAACATTGTCCACTGAAAACACCGTAAATGATTGAGTGAATGTGTTGTAAATGTAGGTGAGGGGGCAAAGTATCCTTGTAAAAAAGTGAGTTAGCATAAGGCGGATAGAGGGAGCGGCGGTGTGTTTATATTTATGTGAGTGTGTGTGTGTATGTGTGTGTGTGTGTGTGTGTGTGTGAGGCAGAGTGGATAAAGAGCATGTAGGGCAGTACTACTATTGTGCGAGGAGGAGGCGAGAAGTGAGGCTTTCAGTAAATTTATGAACAGACTGATTGAAAAGTGAACCTCTCTTTTGCATGTCGGTGCTGAGTTGCTCTCTGCTCCTCTGCAGTGACCCCACTGCTTAACCAACTGCTCCGAGGTCAGCTTATTCATTTCAGTGCCAAGCAGAAATGGCTGCTGAGCTCAGAGCAGCCTGTGAAGCAATATTAATGAATTAAACAGACATAGCCTAAGTTCCCCCATATTGTCAGGCTACTGCTCATCTTTGAACCCTCTTGCGTGTGCATGTGAAATGTTCTTGTCGTAAATCTCAAAGTGTGTTTCCAAAGCAAGCTTGTGTGGTCCTAAAATACAATGCTGCAAAGAACTGGGGCATAGTTTATTACTGAAAGCATTAACACTCAATCAAATAAATAAAAGAAGATTAATTATGTGGTATTAATTTAGGTCAAGCTAAAACACCTAAACATGCATCTTTTTAATTTTTTTGTCATTTTGGTTTTTGTGTGTTTTATATCCACTATTAATTTCATCATCTTACATCTTAATTATGTGACTTTTATTGTTTAAAAAAATCACTTACAGATGAAAAGATAATGAACATTCTCAGTCCTTGTGGCTTTGGCTTTGAAGGGTGAAGTAGACTGAAATAATTGCCATTAGTTTTCAGGTAGGTCTCATTATTGAGTTGACACAGACATTCACCTAAAAGTCTTGACAGAGACGGCCGCTTTTCCCCTGTCTGCTCCTCCACACAACTCTTTAGAACACGAACACACCTCCCTTGCTTCATTTTGCTCGACACTAACCTGGTTGTTCAGCCCGGGTCTTCTTTGTTCTCGGCACTTTACTAAGCTTCTTTACTCACCCCTCTCTGTTTCACTATGTCCATCTGCCCGCTGGCACTCTATCTTATCTACTGCCTCAATCATTTGGCCAAGAGCCTCTGAACACACCAACTGTTGTGTGCTCTCAATAAAACAGTGAAGCTTTGCACCTTTGTAGGTTTTTTTTTTTTTTTTTTTTTTTTACTGTTTGGACTTTTTGAGCTCATACACGTAAAAGCATTTTTTAAAATTTTTTTTTTAGAAGTCTCCTTTTTTAATTTTGTTCCATTTATCCACAAAGAAAGCAAGGTATAAAAGCTACGGTTTAAATGGCTTGAATAAGAGTTGTGCATATTTAAATGCTACAGAAACCTGCAGTGACCCAGACGTGTTAAGATGCCCGGAGATCTGTTAATCATCTTGAAAGAGAATATGCTTGTTAAAATTATAGGCAGTGTAATTATGATGGAATATGCACTTTATACAAACTAAGCCAAAGCTACATTTTGCTGAGAGTTGACACAAGCCATGCACCATCGCTGACTGTATTTACTGTAACACATGCACAGTTTGCTTTGTTAAAACTGTGTAAAAAGGTTGCTCTTCAAACTGTGGTTGCTTGTACACAGAAAAGTTTGATTGTCTCTGTCTGTGTGGCTGCAGATCTTGTTTATTTTAAGTTCTACTCTATGTTTTCATCTTTGCAATAAGAAAACACACTCCAAAGACTGCGCTTGGTGTCGACCCCATCTCCGTCGTTGGCAGTTGACGGCAAGTTCTCTACATCACTGGTAGAGCCAAGGAAATGACATCATGTCCCTGCAGGGGTTGAAAGCGCAGCCCTGACAGGACTGTCATGACAAAAGAGTTCCTTGGGAACATCAGGGTGCACTGAGGACAGAAAAAAAAAATGTTTAGAGGCTGTGTTTTCTTAGTTCCTGTAGTTCCTGTCTACCACTTTTAGCCCATCAACCATTTTGTGATGTTTGAAAATTTTCTCTCTCATGTTTGTCTTTTTTTTTTTCTGTCCTGAATGTAGGACATGGGGGCGGGGCTGAAAGTTCTTCAAATTAGTAGTTATTCAAAGAGTGGAAGACGAAGTATTGTGTTGAAAAGATCCAGCTCAACAGTGCTGCATCTCTGTTTCACTTGTAGGTTTTCAGCTTACACTTGGACTTAAGCATTAGTTTTGTTCCAGTCTTACTTGATATGTATGTATGCACTCTTTATCTCTCTCTCTTCTCGGCGTTGACAATTGAAAATAAATTAACATTCCTGGGCTTTATTTTTGTCTTCTCTAAGCCTGTGGAGGAAACTTGGAGGCGAACCCAGGAGGTCAGACCATACTCACAGGCTGTCAATCCTCTGCGGTGACCCTGCCGCCCCTTTCTTTCTCCCCCTTCCATTCTTCTCCTCTTCTGCTCTCTCTCTCTCCCATCCATTTAGTCCCTCCCGGCTTAGAAACTCCCCAACTACCCCCTTCTCTCACTCTCTCTTTCACTGGACGCCTCTCCAGCTTGAGTGAGGCAGACACAAGCTTTGTCAAAGGAGCCTCACATTCATTCAGCCGGCTGTTGCTCACTGCCTTGTATTTCATGTTAAAACATGTGGGCTGTCTCCTTCTATCCATTTATTTTAATTACGTTTTAATTGCTTGCCGTCCTCTTTTAAATGCTTGCTTATTATTTCTATCAGACTGATGTGAAAAATTTGCTGTGGACTGTGATTTTCTCCATTATCTTAACTGATGATAGATTTCCCTCCTTGGGTTTCCACTGTGTATGCATAGGAGACAAAAGAAAAACAGATGTCGTGAATGTTTATGTATCATTTTTTACTTCATTGGAAGATTTTTTTTTGTCTTTTTTCCAGAAAAATATACTGGTAATAGAAAAAGAAAACCTGAGGGAATGTACATACTTGTATTTTCACAGGAAAAGGGGCTTAAGCGCAGATGAAAATGAATAACTTTTATTAGTCACTGGTCTTATGGTCTATATTAAACATTTGAGCTCATTAGATTTAGTGTAGGTGGTGACAGTGTGTCATAACTGTGTATGTTTTTTTTTTTTTTAACTGTCTCAGTAGAACATGATGAACATTATGCGAAAATTACTGGTCGAGTAACGAGTAACCTTAATTCCCAGGCTTCGGGGGGCTTGCTGTAGATAATTCCTTAACGTAGTCTCGCAGGGGTTCACGATGCCTCACTTACCTCTTAAAATAATTTTCTGCTTGACAACATCTCACCCCCCTGCCAACTAGCATCATCCCGTCCCCTGATGTGATATTATGAAATTTCTGTCAGTATTTGTGTAAAGCATCTTAATGTTAATCGCATAATCCTTTTATCTCAAGTCCGAACCAATTCAGTCCAGAAATCCGACCGAACAAAACAGTGTTTAGGAAGATGAGCAGGGCTGTGTCCTCTGTCAGCTTAAGGGAAAAAGGAGACATGTTACTCAGTGGGGCGACTGAGCAGGCGGGGTTGATCAGGAGAAAGAACCCCAGGGTGGTTGGGACAAGTTTGCATCAGCACGGCCTGGCAGGCTCTTACCCCCTTGTGTCTGGAGGGGCTGAGAGGCTCAGCAAGCCCAGCAGGCCAGAGGGGCAGGGGGACGTACCCCCAATAGTTTCCAATCTCCTCCTGTCAACCACCATTATGGTTACCCCATGGCCCCAGGCCTCATATTTGGGGATGATAAATGGCTGAGCGCTTTGGGAGAAAAAAGTCACGTGTGTCCCTGGAGATGTGGCGGGTCTCAGCCCAATACTGAAGTTGATGCAGCGTTGTTAGAAAACTTAAGGTTATGAGCAACAACATCCACAGCAAACGCAAAGTGAGACTTCCCGTGCAGGGGAGCGAGTACCCTCCAGTTTAGTCTTATCTGATCTGGTTCGGCGCCACTGGCAGATAAACAACTGGGAAGACAAATAAAACCACAATTCCTATAAAACCACCCAAGTTTAACAGATAAATTATAAGGTAGCTCTATGTGTGTTTCTCTGGCAAAGAAATATGCTGCACAACTGCTGGGCCAGGGTGACCTCAAAAGAAAATAAATACTTGAGGCTGCATCAGGGTAGGTGGAGATCCATTGGGCTTTCATTCAACTGCAGTACCCTGACCAGGCCTTGGTCATGTATTGAGTGGATCCAATGGTGACTTAAATTATTACTCAGTATGCTAATGCGAAAGCTCGCCATGTTTTGTGGGTTTTCATGTTGCCAAAAATATCCAAGCGCATTAGTGAGGCCTAGAGAGCGATCAGAGCTGACTGCTCTGCTGCTCAAATTTAGGTTCATTATAAAATAATCAGGGTAGTTGACGGGTGGCTGTGGAGAAGCACATTTGGAAAAGGGAAGCATTCACTCTCCTCCTCTGTATAGCGACGGCTACCAAGTGACCAGAACCGGTGTACAATGTGCATTCATGTATGTGCTTTGGGGACACACCGGATGACAGTTACATGGGAATAAACAAGATACACTTTACCTCAGTGGGTGCATTTGGGCGTATTTGTGTCTGCCTTTATTTGCTGTTGGATGATTTTTTTGCTTGTGTTCCTACAGTGACGCGGGTGCATATCTGCTGTGTATATGCTTGTGTAGGCATCTATATGCCAGTTTAAGTGCAGTGTGTGTGTGGCATTTAACATATGACACAACATATTCCTCCTCAGTATTTGACTTGAGTAAGCGGCTTATCTGTCTGCTGTGTTAGTCTGTCTCAGACTCTAACCTTTTGCTGCTTTTCCTGACAAAGGACTGTTTTTGCCACCCTCTTGATAAGGAAGGAGACAAAAGTAGCTCACAAAGCAGCTGTGTCTCTAATGGCGTCCTGTGTGAACGTGTTGCTGGAGCGACAAGCTTTCTCCCGTGGGGACCTGGGAGTAAATGGGGAAGGTGGAACAGGGAAGAGTGGGAGAATGAGGCAGTGTAAACATTCAGTTACAACACGCTGCTGAGCGATGAATAAGTGCCAAGCGCCACGCACGTCTGCTTTGTTTTCCTGTCGTTGCCCTTTCAGTTAGACACAAACATTCGAGAACAAAGTTTTAATATTTCTCTGAAACATGTGTTGTGAACGTCCCTTTATTTACTCAATCAAACAGCTAGCAGGATGTTTTTATGAGCTGCATTTTGTTTGAAGGGTTCGACGACATTAGCACCTCACACAAGTCCTGTCTGCCCATGTGCAGGAGTGAGATAAAAAAAAAAACCACACGCAATGGCAAAGTCAAAGGAGTGATGATGATGAGGATGATGGTGCACATCCGGGTTTTCTAATGTCTTTCTTTGATTTTTTTCCAGATGAGAAGATGACCGGTGATGCTTCTCTGAGAACTACTGATCCTTGACATTACTCCAGCTCTCCACTCTTCCCCTGCTACACATCGAACCACTATTATTAGCCATCAGGCTCTTGGATCGTTTGCATACAGCACACAATGGCCTCTGCACTGTGGAGGTGTCCAGTGTTTCACTGCCTCCTGCTCCTTCTGTTATACGTTCACTGTTCACAAGGTGAGTTACCATGGAGTTTTGTGGCAGAAAGCATTATTAATGTGATTCTGGTCAACCCTTGAAGAATCTACCTATTATGCACCTTATGAATCTGTTGAATGTATTAGCACACATTGTTACGCCACAAAAAAGAAATGAAGAGCTGTTATGTAGCAAGGTTGTGGAGTTCTTTTTCGGTGGTTTTACCCTTGGAGCATGAAAAAGGTGTTTCAGACACAGAACTCATTGAAGACTCCTCACAGCCCATCGACACTTTAACTGACACTTTTCTTTACTTCCAGAGCAACTCTCAAACAAAGTGTCAGAGTCCTTGCCCTAAAGGTTCATAACTGCTCCTTTTCTGCACAATGAGCTTCATAACTCTGTGTTCTCTGTCAGATTGATGCCTCTGAGAATAGATACATTTTTAATTTTTACCTAAATCAGATCATGGGGAACAGCTTAGTATACCTGGAACCATCAAAACTAAGGCACTTGAATGAGTGCCAGGTGCAGGAACTGGGAAAGAATGTCAGTGTGTTTAATTGTCTGCAATGACATCCTGAGGCTCTTTTCTGGTTCCTTCTCCCACTTTTGATTAGTCCATTTGGCTGTAATTACAAGTATTGTCACAAAACACTCCCGTCTGTTACGTGCCCATCAAAACCACTATGCTGGTATGTCTGCTTAATGATGATGATTAGATTTTTCCCTTTTCAGTCACATTGTACAGGGAAACAAAGTAACCCAAAATCACTTGCTTGTGTGCCAGGCATTGATTACAGATAGCTGTTGAGGCACATTATTTTGGGGAGCTTCCTATTCAATTTGGATTTTGTCTTTTTTTCCCTCTTGCTGTTTTGTTCTGTGATAGATTTCTCTTCCAGTTTTATTTTAGATCTGGCTACGGTATACAATTTGTTAACAAAGATGGATTGCTATGGAGCAGGCTATCTCAGCAGTCTTTCATGTTTTTTTTTTTTTTTGTAGATTAGCATTATTGCTTAAAAATCTTACTGAGGCATTTGAAGGAAAGGTCTTTGATTTGGCCTGGCTTAGACTGAGCTGCATAGTCCTGTTGAATATCTTCAAGAGGAATACTGCTTTGGTATGCAGAAAGTCATGGTTTTGGGTTTCAGTTGATGCGAGGACCCTCATCCGTAAGAATGCATATTTGCCCATCCATCAATAAAGGAATGTGTGTGTGTGTGTGTGTGGCTCCCGCTGAAAATAAGTATCTGATTCTATCCACATGCCACTCACCTTCAGCCTGTCCAGCCCTGAGGGCCTGCATCCCCGGTCTTATGATCTGTGTTTCCACCAGAGTCCCTGCAATGCAAACTCCACCTGATAATTACCTCCTGTCTCTCACCAGGAGAAAGGATAATCAGGTTATCGTTTTCACCCAAAACATTCCCCATGCTTTGAAATGCTCATTGACATTGAACTCTCTTCTGGTTTGACTTCTCTGACCTGTGGGAGAAATTGGGGATACTGACAGCCTCCGAATCTGAAGGAAAATCTGGGTTAATCTTCTCACACTCTGTTTTGTTTTCAGCAGCTACTCTGAAGTGCTATTCCATTTAATTATGTCAAATGTTTTGACATCTTTTCAAAATATTGTTAAGTAAAACTCACACTACGCCTTTTTTTTATATTTTCTGTATGAGTTATGCCTAGCTCTCATTATTTGTGCCCCATTTCATCCACATCCTTGTGCCATTATATAACAGATCTATAAAATGACGCTCCTGCAAAAGTAAACTAGGTCATGCAGGTATCAGTTTTGTTTTAGATGTTTCAGACCGCCCAGTCTGCAGATATGAAAGAAGACAGCCAGATTCAAAAGGAGCAACCCGCAAAGGTGGGGCGAGTGCACAGGCACATACCTGCTGTGACTGAATAAAAGCTGTTATTCAAGTCTTTAAAGTAGAGAAAGCCAGATTTAGGGGATTATGTCGTGTAGTCAGTGTCAACATTTTAGTTGGCTCCCGTGTTTAAATGCCAAAAGGAGAGCAGCGCATCAGCCTTTGTGTCTAAATATTGCATGAAAAGGATATATAATGATAAAGTGTTTTTTGTTTGATAGCTCTGTCATATCTGAGTGATCACAGTAAAAGGCTGTTTGTTTGGGTTTTAGCTTGTGTTAACAAGAGACTTTAATATGCAGTGTTTTAAAAATCAAGCACCAGCATTATATATGGAAAAAAAATGCAAAATGAACAATAGGCATCTAAAAAAAAGATTTTCCACTTAGTTATTTCTGTTGATTTTGTGCAACGTGAGCCCGTATTGCTCTCACTCTCTTGAAGGGTGATTTTCTTGATTGGGAAATATGCTCTGGTTCAACATACCAGCATGCTTGTGTTTCTTCCTAAAAGGTTATAAAGGTTAACAACATGTCTCAGCACAACATTTATCTCAAGCAGTGCCATACATTGTGCTGATGGAGCCCCCCCCCTCCTTTGTGCCACACTGGTATTTCCAGTCCTGGGGTTGACTGAATGGGGAAGCTATTGTGCTCTAACTCCTCTCTGGCCTCGGGCCATACACATCCAGTCTGTCATCCATTGATATGCTTGGCTTGCCATTTTATAATTCATATTGAATGCTGCGGGTCTATGGCAGGGCGATCATGAATTATCAGCTAAACCATGGGAGATTCACAGATGACTGGTCAATCTGTGTAGTGAGAACAAGCATAGAGAGAAAAAAATGTAATATATCAGTACTGCATTGAAATTCAACCCGACTGGAAGTATTTGGAGAAATAAGGCAGGGGTTCGTCATCTGGATTAAATGGACATGCCTGCAGATTGGGAGTCATATTGAACCACATAAATCATCTTATTTTTCAGCTTAAAATGTTTTTCATATTTACCTATAGAGTTACATCAGCAATTTACCATATAAACTGAGCACTGAGCAGATTTTTAGTTTATATGCACTCGCTGCATCATAAAATACATATTTGTTGTGTAACAGTATGCTGTTTTAATAATAGCTGAAAATCTGGAAAATTTGGAATCATAAGAGAACATGAAATTGAAATGAACCAGAGTTATATGAATCTCCAGGATCAGTATTTCACTCAGAGGAAATGAAATACAATATCACCCTTGATAGGGTCATCCTAGATTTATTGCAACAGCGATTTCCTGAGTGCGTTTTTGGTAAAGCAAAAGCAGCAACAACATTTCCATGCAATATGGGACAGTAAGCCTCTTTTCCTTTAGGAGAGAGGTTTGTGCTTTTATTGTGTGATTAGACATGATTGTAAAAGTCGTTGTTATATGGCTAGCTGATGAAGGAACACTAAAATTAATGAGCAAGGAGCCATGGTTTCTGACAGTTTGATTTCATTTGTTAAGCATGCCTTAAATCTCACTTGCTCGCAGCATCGTCGAGCCATTCAATTCACACCCCTTATGGTAACAAGTTGTATAAACACTGGGCCAGATGCCCTCCTCGCTCTTTCGTTTCTTAAATGCTGTCTACACTTGTTTTTTTCTAGAAGCAGCCTAATTCAAATAATAGATGAGTCCGTCTTACAGTCACAGCACAACCAAGTAGTATGCCTTCGAAATCTAAACTTTTGGATTTGCTCCGTGTAAGTCACTGCTTTACAGGAGGGTTCAGCTGTCATAACAAAGTAATGCATTTAATCTTGAGAGGAAGCAGCAGGCTTTCAAGTAAAATCAAGTCTACACTATAGAACAGCATAGACTTTTCTCTTCTTTGTGTGTAGGAAGGTGTTTGCCAACAACATAAATCAGGTTTGGATCAGAGACAAAAGTGCTGAAGCAGGCAACAAGAACCTGTCGGATTCTGGTGTGGTTAAATGTTCACCCAATACTTAAAAATAGCTCGGAGGCATGTCGGAACTAATTTCACTTGAACAGAAAGTACAAGAGCTAAACAAATGCGCAAAAACAAAAGGAGGAATATAACATTTAGCACTACAGGGACATTGTGGTAAGATAATAAAAGCAGATTGTGTGCCTGATTTTTTTTTTTTTTTTTAGTACTGCCACAGCTATTTTCCTCTCAATCATGACGTACATTTTAAGCATTAATATGTTAAGGGGAACAGATTTTGGAGACACATCATGTCTCTAAAAGAACATGAAGGCCATCTGAACAAAAACCCACTTATTATTAGAAAAAGAACAGAAAGAGAGGCTGCAATTATATTTACTCAGCATGAAAATTGTCCAAAATGATGCATTTGTCTCTACCTGTCGTCTTCACTTCATATCAGAAATGTCATAACAGCTCAGGTCTCACATTTTTGTCGCTGTTAGTTATAATTTACACAGTAGATGTTGGTGTTAAAACTAAAGTTGACAGCGGGGAAAGGATGGCAATCAATAAAAGAAATTATGATGGATTCAGTAAATGTGCTTTTGTGTGCTTGTTGTGACTCAAGTGTGTGTTCTAGAGTGTGCACAGAGTTTCTGATGTATTTTATTAATTCGCGGGATGAGAAAATAACATAAAGGGGCTGATGTTTGAATATAATTTTTAAATGGTTTCACTGTGTTTCACCTTCCCATGGCTTCTTGCTCATTTCACTCACTTTCGCATGGGTAACAGTCACATATGATTCAATCAGTGTAATGATGTGTGTTGGGGCTTTTCTCTGCGTCTGTCGACTAGCTCCACTACAAGCCATGAATGCAGATATGTTGCATTCACTGTATTAGTAATCTTCTCAGGCTTAGAGTCTGTGCCATAGAGCATGACCACACATTTTTGTGTCCAGGAATTAAATGTCACCTCAGGGTGGGTCACCTGCAAACAAAAGGCCACCAGTCGATTTGCAGGTATAAACAGTCTAAGATAAGGAAGCCCTCTCCCGCCGTGCAGGAAATTGAATAAGTACGCAGCATGAAAAAAGTCAGAGAAACAGTGAAGCACAAAGAGCGTTTTTGTTTGCTTTACGCTATCAGTATTGAACCCCTCTTGTAGCGCATACCCCCATTGAGTGTGCGAGGCACAATGGCCTCATCGAAGATGAGGGGCAGGAAACTGTCTGTCATCAAGATCTCCCCATCTGTTCATCTCTTATCACTGCTCCTGTTTTGTGCTCACATTGACCGGAATGCTGGTGAAAGGGAATGGGGCAAGGTCATCACGCTCAAGTCAATCAAAGTGGTCAGTGTTCCAGAGATAGCTGGAGGTTATTGCCAAGGAATGTACCAGGATATTTTTTTTGCTGACTATCCTGGCAAATCTTTGAGAGAGCTACTGTACGGTCTTTGAAAGAGCTCACAGCTACTGTACATTAAAGTCCACATAGACTCCCCTGGCACATCATACAGTACGTGAGTGGATACGCAGTGGACTAGTGGCACGTTAGTCTGTATAAAACTCAGAAGCCCTGTTCACTTCAGTACTGTTCCATTAAAATGCATCCAGAGTGATCTGATCATGGCTGCAGCCAGCTCTGAGAATGCCCGTTCGCACCTGGAATTAGAACGTGTCTAAAAATGCATCTTGAATGATCATTTTTGATTGGATCTTATTTCCCCGCTCTATATGCAAATGATTAAGCTCAACTGTAGCTTAAAACGTAGCGCACACTGTCATTTTATGTTTAACAGGCGGGAGAGGAAATGCTTCTTTGCAAATATGATTTGCTGTGGCTCAAGGGCTGCTAGAATATTTTCTGCATAAAGTGATTTTATGAATCAATCAATAACCCCTAAAATATCGATGACATTTTAGACGATTCCATTTCTTTTATCAGCTTCTTTTGCTTGACATTCACTTTAGTGATGATTGAATCTACAGAAAGTTGTGGAGTATCATTTTAATGCACCAGCATACACAGGATGCTCCTGTAATATACATTATCTTCAAGGGCTTTTGGAAAAAAAAAAAAAAAATCACCCCTTTAAAAACAATAGCAGGACAACATTGCTGTGCTGACTTCAGTGTACACAGATGATGTCTGTGTATCCATTCCTGGACACATTCATGTTCACGCTGCTGAAGAATGTAGACATATGTGTCCCAGACCAGCTCTTAATGTCTTCTGAGTGAGCAGATCTCGGAACGCCCTTAGCGTTTTTCACACCTCACATCGGAGGTGTCCATGTGAACACTCTGGCCGCATGTCAATGCAAGGACTGAACTGGGCCAGAATATAAATCCAAAGAGGTGTAACCAGTGTTAAGGAGGTACAGCTCATGACATTCTTTTAATTGTATTCAGATAAATGTCTAATAACAGTATAATCACTAATCAAAATTTCTGTGGTTAAAAAGATCTCACTGTTTGAGTCTAATATTATTGTGCGTGGATTAAATACATGTTGTAGGACTTTTTATAGCCCTGTTAAAGCCATATGTCAGAGGAGTAATGATGGACTTTCAAATATAATAACTCAAATTACTTTGAAGTAACTAAACAGCTTTATTGGCTATTATATGTTAACGGGGTAGCTACTAATCTGTATGTTATTATACCCATTGTATTTTAAAGCAAACTTTCCCAACACTGGGCGTAACCGGCAAGTTTTTGTAAACGCTTGCATGTTCAGTCCTGTTGTGTATCCATTCTACAAAAGTGGTTAAAGCTGGATGAATATAGTTAGCAAGAGCGCAGGATGTGTCCCGAAGACATTACAGATAAGTATCGGCCATTAATGTAAGCCAGCACAGAATCTACTTTAATTGCATTAAAAATTGCATTTTAATGTGCAATGACGTACAGTAGATGAAAAACGTATGTCAGAATGAAAGAGACATCATGAAAGGCTTTTTGTTTTTTGTTTTTTTCATACCTACTATCACTAGCTCTGACCGGTAAAATGGGTTGTGTTTGGAACTTGTAGATTTTGGTAAGACACTGCTGTAATGACCATCATCATCATCCTGAACTGCAGCACTCAGGTTTGTCTCCATTGTGTAAAAGCAAAGAGGCAAAATCAACTTAGGCCTATTGAAAGTGATAATGTGACTGTGTTAAGGACACTGCTGACTTTACATCTGCATGAAGATAAAGCCTGTGTTATCAGCATTGTCTGTTCTCCATCGTCACAAGGCCCTGATCTCTGTTTCGAGCCATCCTTGTAGTCTCTGACTCATTATTCATGTAATCCGTGTTCCAGTTGCAGCTTCTCCTGACACCCTGTCGGCGTGACGTACTGAGTAAGCCTCCTGGGTGAGGCTCTGTACAGGCAGGGCTGGGCGGAGGGTGGGGGGTTGATTAACAGGGTGAAATGGGGAGACTCTGCCCCAGCAAACAAGAACAGAAACACCGGCATGTGATGGAGGAAAAACCCACATCCTCCATCTCCCCCCTCCCCCTCATTCTAGTCCTCAGCTTTATCCTCCCCCCTTTTTCCTCTCCATCCCCACCCTTAGGGAGGCACCTGACTTATTCTGAGACATTTTCTTGAGCGGAAAATCCAGCTGGGCTTTAAGTGCAAGGGTAAAATATGGGCTTTAAGGGGAGTTAAGCATCACTCAGGGTAGATCAGACCTGTGAAGCTAAAACTCGGCTACACCTGGGAGAGTTTCTTTAACACACCTCTTTCTGCTTGTTTCATCAACTCCCATGCAAAAAGAGATGCAACAATACTTTCGACATTGAACAAGAAATGAACTAATTCTGTCAAAAAGCCACTCTCCTGAGAGCATATAGTTTTTTTCATCTTCCAAGTCAAACATTTCTTTTTCTGCAAATGTTTAGCCTCAGTGACAGCTATTTGTGTCATTATTAAAGGGTTGTTTTCTCACACACACAAGTTGTCGAATTATACTTTTCTTTAATCCAAGAGATGTGTCCACACACTTAACAAAAGAAGACATTAGATCTGGTCATGTCTTTTCAACTGAATTATTCCTGTCATGACTCATATTAAGCACTGACCTTCTTTGCATTTAGAGGATTATATGCATTAGTAATATAATGATGCTCCCTTCTTTCGTTGCCGGTTTTCTTTGATGTGCACCCAGAGGGTCAGGGATCATCCAGCCAATCGACAGAGGAGAGAACCTTGATTCCAGCAGCCAAATTAAGACACAGTCATTACTGCCTCCACTTTGTGCTTTTTTCTTTAGTTCTCATTCCCATGAGAGAAATTCTTCATTGGCAGTCTTCTGCAGCTGAGCGGCCTGTTCAGTGGAAGCAAAACAATCCACCGTGTGTACTGTGCATCGGTTGCGGCAAAACTTTGACGTATTTTGTGTGTTGTGCAATTTCAGAAAACAGTTTCTGGGCTTTAAAAACAATAGTCCATGCAGGTGAAATATTTGAATTAGGGATTTGAACAATTAACCGACTATCGATTAATTGTCGTATGAATTTGCTTGATTAAATTAAAATGATTAATTAATAATTAATTGCTGCACTGTGACGCAGCGGAAGGGCTAGCCATTCATCAAACTGGATCGTGGGTTAGAATGGCTTTAGGGGCATGGTGGACCAAACGCAGACCAACCCGCCTGTTTGTCCCACATACTGCGGTTTAAAGTTGTAACAGTTTTTTGTTATGTCCACTGTGTAACGGAGGCAGAGAAGCCAGTAGTGAGACATCCAAAGCTTGATATGTTTCACTTTCGGTTTCCGCCTCTTGTGATACCAAGCGCACCACCACCCCCAGCCTCCCCCTACCCCACATACATGAACCTCCTCTGTGCTGAAATCTGGCTCCATGGTGTCAGGTAGTGATGCAAAGTCAGAAATGCCCATTTTTTCTAAACTGCCCCTCTTCAGTTCTGTTTACTGTATTTTTTGGACTCTAAAGTCACACTTTTTTTCATAGTTTGGCTGGTTCTGCAACTTATACTCTAGCGGAACTTATATGTTTTTTCTTCTTCAAAATCCATTTTTTGACAGGTGTGACTTATACTCCAGTGCCACTTATAGTCCAAAAAATACAGTATTGGATTTAATTTGTCTGCTGAGGTTATTTAGTTATTATACTCTATAAATGTCACTGCCTGGTCTGCATCCCTAATAGTATAATAAATCAATCATTAAGGAACATGGCATGTTTTTTCATGAAGTATACATTTAGCTTTTATTCTTATAGGCTCTATTGAAAGAGAAATTTAGGTTCTCAGGAAAGTCACCACTTATCAGTTAATTTGATCAATCGATAAGGTCAGCCAACTAATGATTAATGAATTAATCAATAATTTGCATCTCTAATTTGAATAGAAGTGGTTTGTCATATTGGTCTTATTTTCATAGTCATAACTATTTTCTCCAACAAGGCCTACTACCTTTTTCTTTATGTTACATCGAATTTCTATGGTTTGCTTTACAGTAAACCCTTGTTTTTCGCGGGGGTTACATTCCAAAAAGAACCCGTGATAGGCAAAATCCGTGAAGTAGAAACCTTTATTTTTTTTTTTACAATTATTATACAATT
>JAPTGZ010000010.1:20974724-20993131 GCA_029814645.1 Fowleria isostigma | reverse complement strand
CCCCCCCCCCCCCCCTCTCCAAAGCTCTCTCTCAAACATTCACTGCAGACATACCATTAAAGTAAGTTTCTTAAATGCATCTGGCACCATATTGTCCACGATGTTAAACCATCACAGGGGATATCGATGCCATTTTTTTTTTTTTTTACTTCATAATGGACTTTGCACCTTTTTTTATTCACATATAATGTTTAATAATCCATTAGTGTAAAAGGGAGAGTTTTAACAAAGGATATAGAGTGAGGTTTGAAAAGTAAAGTCTGATTAATGTACACACATTTGTCTTTTGATTTATTATTTTACCATCCTGCATAGCTGAAAGTGCACCGTCAAGGCTTTGTGTGGTTTTCAATTTGGATGTTGTGCAGTGCGGTCCTATTTTATAGTGACAGAAAACCTCTTGAATTACTAATGGATCTTTGAAAGTTATGTCCAATGTTGAAATGTATGTCCAACTTGCATGACTGCCACTGACCTTGTGAAATATTTATCTCAGGCTTGCAAATTGTTGAATGTCCTATTTTGGTGCCAATTTTTTTTTTTTTTTTCTTGTTTGCCTCTGTTACTGCTGACATTATTCTCAATCCCTCGGCCTCGAGAGAACTTGATTGAAGCGGAGCCAATTTCACCCTATACAGTATTTACACAAACTCCGTCCTCTGCTGTTCCTACCCAATCCCCCCCCCCTTTTCATTCACTTGAACTTTTTTTCACCGCCAGAAACATCTCCATGCACACACACATACGACAACACACACACACACATCAAACTGTTATTTCGCTGCGGGACTCCATTTATATACTGATAGGGAAATCACTTCCTGCAGAAATGACACATTCACACCGTGTTTGTTGCGCACATGCGGCGGAGCTGCTCTGTTCACCAGAGGCCGCCATTCCGGTCCACTGCATGCCACAGCCACCTGCCATGTGTGTTTTAATGAATGTCTTCCCTTTCAATAGCGGTATGAAGACGTTGTTAAAGGAAATACCATCACTAATTCTTAACATGCCTTTAGCTGCTCTGTCTCTGTTACTCATTTACTCATTATTACATTAATTTACATTCATTTACTCTTTCTTAATGCTTTCAATCCTTTCTCTGCCAAGGTTTACACTAGAATTCGTATAAGACAGCCCTGCCTGGGATTTCATCCATTTTAATTGTAGCGCTGCAATGAACTTTTCCCCTCCTGTGTTATTAATGTTATTTTTGGCGAGTACTCTTGCTAAGGGTAGTCATGATGAAATCTCTGGTCAATCTTTTTTTTTCTCTAGGTGCAACAACCGTACGCAGTGTGTGGTTGTCACTGGCTCTGATGTGTTTCCTGATCCATGCCCCGGCACCTACAAGTACTTAGAGGTCCAGTATGAGTGTGTTCCTTATAGTAAGTATCGCCATCCAAATCTCATACTGAACTCTTGCTGTGTTTTTTTCCAAGTGTAAAAAAACATGCTGTGACTTCTGTCTTCTTTTTATTTGTAAAGATAATATAGAATCTGTTGTTGAACCATATTACAGGGAATTTAGTGTCAAATATTATTAATGATGCTGAAGGTTTAAGAAAGGGACGGTAACCCGAAATGATCAAAAATAAATAAAATAAGAGTGGTATATTGTACATATGTCTTTATTAATTGTGTTGGTCATAATTAGATTTTTTAAGTTTAGATGTTTATGTAACTGTTTTCAATGAAAGTGATGGTGAGTAAATAACATTTTCAATAGGATACATTTATGTATTGTTAAATAAAAAAATCAACATGAAGGTTATGAGCATACACAAATGTGTTTTATTAAAGAGTCACTGTAGGAGTGAAAAGCACGAGGCTAAATGTCCTGTGCTTAGATTATGAGGTAATAGAGTTTTCATTTCTGACATAAAAGAAAAAATCGATAGTAGAACCTTTTTCCATTAGTCTGGATTTTAAGACATCACTGGCAACCATTTTATGGGGGATGTTATACAGACTACATTCTATTAATTTATAACTGAAATTAAATGTATTTATATCTTATTTTATTGTAAAAGCTCATCTAAAAAAAAAGGGATAAAGAAAGGAAAGGCTGGATGAATGTAAAGGATTCAGTGTGAGTCTAGGATGAAATGAGCTTTAATTTTATTAGAATTTAAGTGTAAAAATCCCCAAATGTGTGAGATCTTCCTGCATCTTTTCTTAGATTAACCAATATCCTGTTGCGGAGTGGCTCTGGTCTTTCCATTGGAAAATGTTTCGGTTTAATGTACTTTAAGAGTTGTTGAAATGTAACACCATTTTAAAGTCTTACTGGTATCTTATTGGAGTTAATCTGCCTTAAAAGGGTGATTACAAGTGGCTCCTAAGAGCAGCTGTGGGTTTCATCCCCCCCTGTGAAAGTACATAATATTAAACGGATGAAATGTAAACATTTTCAGATATATTGACTCTTTTTTTTTCTTCTTTCAAACAGACCTCCCTTTCACCTCCTCTGCAGCTCCCCCTGACTAACCTCTTTGCTCTCATTTTTTTAACTCTCAATTTTTCATATACCGTCTCTAGCCTCTCCCCCTGACCCAGTGTATGTGGAGTCGGCTGCAGAAACTCCACGTTAGGCAGACTGTTCATCAGTCATCTCATGTGCTGCTGCGCTGTTTAGCTCATTTAAGAGTTTGGTTCGTAACATGCACCGTGTCATGTTTAATGTGTGTAGGCGAGCGAGCTGGAATCAAGTTTTGATTTGTGTTTAAAAAGTTTGAACAAATCCCACCCTCAGTCAATAAATGCCAAAAATAACTTCTTTGCTGTTTCTCTATGAATGTTATCCATCTTAATATGTCCAGGGTTTCAAAAAACAGACATGCATTTCTTTTGGAGGGATTTATTCAGTTTTTACAGTGGCCAGTATATTATTTTGTGGGCAGTTTAAAGATGATATAGGAATGAAAAGTTTGATATGCTGGAAAATATTGCACATACTGTAGCTTGTCTCAGCCATAACTTGTGTGATTTTATATCCTAGGATGAGAAGCCTTTCACTAACAAACATCATCTTTCCTTCTAGTTTTTTCTTCTTATAACAGCCCTGCAGTTCATCTCATGGTCATATCCTCCGACTAATATCTTCTCTTGTACCTGGTAGTTGACTCATGATAACCTTTCTCTCCCTTTTGCACTCTTTTTTTGCTTTCTTTTCCAATGCCTGAAATAGAAGTGGAGCAAAAAGGTAAATGAGTGGTCTGGTCCTTTACCCCCCCTTCGGCTCCTTGTTCTGTGGTGTTGAGTACAGCTCCCCTCACGTCTCCTCCCCCCCTGATTGCCTCTCCTGTCAAATCCTAAACCCATAGGAGGATTGTATGCACCAATGGAGTCCAAATGAATTCCAAAACAGAATTTCAAATGACATCCACGGTCATCGAATGTAGTTTTTTTCTCTTAATGTGAAAGAAAAACACCAACTGTTCGGTGTCGAATTTTTCAGGGACTTATTTAGCACTGTGTTCACCCTCGAAGAATAAATCGTTGTGTATATATATTCTTATTTGGCTTAGTCTTAGTTTGCTTGGCCCTACTTCTGCTGCACCCATAGCACGTGATGTGAAATAGCAGTGATGGCTGAGTGAGATTGGCACGGACTAAATACAAGTTTGAAAAGAAAAGAATTCAGTGTGTTTGTTTCTATCCAGAACCAATTAATTTAACCCGTCTAAATGGGAACCTTGCCATGGCCTCCCTCAACCATCAGTGGTTACTCCTGTCTTTTGCCACAGAAGTAGTGAAAATCCTTTACCACTGTTTGATCTACTTCCCCAACCTTCACTTTCATTTTACCTCTGCTTTGCTGCCACCACCACCATTGACAACCTGTTGTTCACTCTTATCACAAGATGTGAAGTCTGTTCCCTTCTTATTTTTTTTGTTTATGACCTCAGTCATGTGAATATGCATGTGCAGTGTGTCCATATACCCAACTGTTTATGTGGCATTTGATGCCAAAACCAGGCTGGTAAATTTAAACAAGAAAAAAACACCAATAAATCTCTGAACTTCTCCCATTTCCCATATCTTTCATTTGCAGGATTTTACCTTTTTTGTTTGTATTTTATTTTGTTTTGTCCTTGTTAGGTGTAGCAGCAGAACCTTGATGCAAGTTTTCTTAACCTCACATCTCTCATACTGATTACACTATGACACAATCATTAATTTTTTTTGTCACTATTCATTAGCAATAGTACACAGCATTAGCAAAAATATTCTTCCAAATTCACAGTCCCTGATCTTTTTGTCCTGCACTTACATTGTACAGCAGCGAGAGTGATGCGTGTCATAGACAAATATGCTATGTGTCTTTGTAATATTTTGCCTGACTGTGTTTTTTGTCACTCTCTTCTTTGTCACTAGTTTTCATTTGTCCTGGGACTCTGAAGGGTGTAGGAGCTGCCACCTTCCTGTTTGAAGCAGAGCAACAAGCAGGTTCATGGTGCAAAGACCCACTGCAGGCTGGAGATAAAGTGTTCTTTATGCCCTGGACGCCGTACCGCACCGACACGCTAATAGAGTACGCCTCTTTGGAGGACTTCAAAAACAATCGCCAGACGACCACTTATAAACTGCCACACCGCGTTGACGGGACTGGCTTCGTGGCATATGATGGTGCTATCTTCTTTAACAAGGAACGCACAAGAAACATTGTCAAGTTCGACCTGCGCACACGCATAAAGAGCGGCGAGGCCATTGTTAATAACGCCAACTATCACGACACCTCGCCGTACCGATGGGGCGGCAAGACTGACATTGACCTGGCAGTGGACGAGAGGGGCTTGTGGGTAATCTATGCCACGGAGCAGAACAATGGGCGCATTGTGGTGAGCCAGCTCAACCCGTACACGCTACGCTTCGAGGCCACATGGGAAACAACTTATGACAAACGCTCTGCCTCCAACGCCTTTATGGTGTGCGGTGTGCTACATGTGGTGCGCTCGACCTATGAAGAGAATGAGAGCGAGGCCAGCAGAAGCCAAATTGATTACATCTATAACACCAAGCTGAGCCAGGGCGAGTACACTGACATTCTCTTTCCCAATCAGTACCAGTACATAACCGCTGTGGATTATAACCCCAGGGACAACCAGCTTTATGTGTGGAATAACTTTTACATCCTCCGCTACGATCTGGACTTCGGGCCGCCGGATCCTGCTGAAGGTGAGATCTGCTCCATCTCTGTTTTGGTGCATCATTTTTTTGCGTAATGCTTTTGTTGTGTGGTTGCAGCACAGGAAGTCACAGATGGCTGCCTTTTAATTTTGGATGCAATTCAGGTGTGATAAAGAAAAGAGGGTTGTGTTAGTCTTGGGGAAAGGGCTCATTTGCAGACAGAAATTACAGATTCACCTTGGAATGAGGGATAGCTCCTGGAGGAATTTCACCGCTCTAGAACCGGCTTCTTTATTACCATGAGGCACGCCGAGGCACTCTCTTCAGCTGAAGCTCGGACCCTATCAAATTCTTTAATCTCAGGCCTTATCCAAAACCATTATGAACACTGGCCTCCTGAACTTCCCTCTAATGCCTGGAATACATTTGAGAAGTATTGTGCTCAGTATGTTGGTTATCCTCTCCTCATTACCTTGGGAATAGAAGTTGTGTTGCTATGGCTACCTCATCAACTTCACAGGAGTGTAATAGATCAGGAGATAACAGTCGTCCTATTGTGACAAAGTATTTTTAAAACCGCTACGCTGAAGTGTGTGAGTTATGTGCCACATGGTGAATCAAGGTAGATGAATGGCTGAAAGCTGTAAAGAGAGATCAATTACAGTGAAGAATCTTGTCGGGCGGTTAGGGGGCTTAAATTAATCTGTGAAGTGTTGAGAGGCGACATACGTGTCATCAGACAGGGACCTTACATCAAGCTGATAATAGGCCTAATTACCTGACAGCAGCCACCTTATCCCATAGAGCCGGGCTAAGGCTCCCGTATGAAGTGAGAAAACAAGGATCTTGACCTGACTTCGCGCAGTGTCAGAGGCTCAGATTGCCCCTGAGCGCTGGTTCGGATTAGGTTATGATTTTTAACTTCTGGATATTGGGGAGGGGTTGCCGGGGGGAAATCTGATTCTTGACTTGTGCTGTTAAAGGAGGTCAGTGTTGATGTCTTAATGGAGGCTGTGTGCGCCTGAACTCTGGCCTCTTGTCAACACGTCTGTTTGTTTTCCTGCCTTTCCCTGGAATCTCCCCAGCATGATAACTCGACACTCGAGGGGGCTCCAAGTTTGTGTCTGTTTTGCTGAACAACGCAAGCCTCAATTAAGACTATGTTAGAGGAGGTATGAAAAATACTCAAACTTTAATGAGTTCTCCATGCATGCAAACTGCCTGCTCGACTCTACACGTCCTGATGTATGTAAATGTAATTAACAACTGAATTATCATAATTACCCTCCTTGTCTCAAAAGAGGCTTAGGGAGAAGAGGAAAGTGGCCATCACAGAGCATTTTCAATGAAGGGTTTAATGTGCTCTCTCAGCGACTGTAATGCCTCGGTAAACATAAATGCCATATAGCCCTGGTGTTGCCACTTGCTGCAGGAACAGTACATTTAATCAACAAACTCAACAGAACATAGTTGTTGATTTCACTCATTATTCTAAGTACCCGTTTCCGCCGCTGTTATTGGGATCCAATCAGAAATGCGTCTTTGCAGTGCAACGTCACTGTGGATCATTAAATGTGTTTTATAGGAACATTTTGAAATGTTATGAGCTCAGGAAGAGAGACGAGGTAACTAGAGATGCCACTGCTAGCAGCAATACACTGGGCCCAGTGAATGGCACTTGAAAATAATTGGTTCTTTGTTTATTAGTGCTTTTTTTTTTTTTTTTTAAATCTGCACCGTTCCAGGGCTGAATTGTAAGTGATTAAAATTAAAAATAAACTCTAGGAGATAGTTGTGGTGCTGGCATCCAGTACTAAACTCAGAAAAATTGGCAAGATTAAACTTCTATCTTAATCTTTGCACGGCGCGTCTATTGTTTATGATATAGCTGGTTTAGCTCAATTTCAACAATTCACTATCTCTGTAACACAATACACTGATATCTTTGACATAAAATCAAAACTGTGGCTTCTTTGCACTGTTGATAATTTTTACAGTTTTTAAATAAATCCAGGTTCAGTGGAAAAGATTTAGGGGCATGTGATTGCAGAAATGATATATGGTGTTCCTAAGGATTTTTTATTAATGTACAAAATATAATCCACACAATACATTACTCCAGTGGTTTGTATGTACACTGGGAGTAGGTTGTGTATTGCCATATTTGGTGTAGGTCTGTATGGACCTTTTTTTTCCTTCCCTCCATTTTCATATAAAAATACTACCAATTGCCCCTTTAAACTTCTTTACTGTGTAGCTATAAGGATTTATTGCTTCCCATGATATGCGTTGAATTAAACATCCTATTCTACAGGGTAATCTAATGGTGCTGAAATAATGTCTCTCTCTCTCTCTCTCTGAAACTGAGGGGCACTTGAGGCGTAAAGGAAATTAATTGTGCCCATTAAGATTCATCGACCACAGACTGAAGTTACCTCGAACACCAAATTCAGAGTATTTCTCCCGTTTGTAAAAGTCATGTAACACAATAAGAGTCTGTGTCCTTTTCTGTCAGAAGCATCAACCTTGGCTGTAATGCTCATCCTAGAGAGGCACTGAGGTGCCAAGAGGATCCAAGGGTTATATTAGAATTTTAGCAAAGTGATCAAAGCAGAAAATAATTGACCTTAGCTACTTGTCTGTATTTTTCTATATTTAAACCTAAGTGTTTGTAGTGTTGCCGAATTCCTAATTGTGGTCCTGGTTGGACTGATTAGCTGCAATCATTTACCATATTGATTGTTCTGCTTATTGTTCCAAACAATTCACACCTATTTAAAGAAAATGTCTATGTTCTGCTAATGTGTTGTGAACACAAGGCGACTGTGATCGATATGTAGAGAGTATACCTCCTTAGAGGTGCCTTCAAAGAGGTACATGCCAATAAAAAGCACAACCATGTGCGTGGTGTTACGAAACGTAGGGGGACACCAGTAATGTATTTTCTGTGATGTGCAAAGACATTAACTAAATTCAGCCCAATGAATTCAAAAAACCAATCAGAAAAGCCAGTAATTGCAGAGAATTTCAAGCTAACAAGGAGAGAAAGGAGAAAATTAATTTGTCTTTGAGGTAGCATTGATCTGAGGCCTAAAGACGAGAGGCATAAAATGAACGGCTTTGTCCGAATCACTGAGGCACTTGGAGTAATCTGGTAGCAGTGAACACAAGTGGGCTCCACGCCGGATTGAAATGTCAAGTAAAACCCCTATTTCATATCCTGCATACCACACATATCTATCAGCGCAAAGCTGATGCTTTTGCTCAGCCATTTTGTGGCTAAACGCAGCTGTGCACCTCGCTGCACTTTGGTCTGCTTTTATATCGCTGAATGACGCCTCCAGGTGAGCCTTCAAGAAGGGGGACATTTATAGCTGTATCAGGCACTAAGCCTGTGTTCCACCCTCTGAAGCAACAGAAATAGAGGCTGAGGTACAGGAGTCAGGAGACTGGAAAAAGCTCTAATTGTTGGGCTTGTTGCTATGGCTTATCTCTTTCTGTATTTTGGCAAGAAGTTGTTTAAGAAGACATTAAAAGCATGGATGGCAGGGAATTTCAGAGCATATTTTCTAATATACCCTCTTGTCTGCATGTCTGTGTTATTGTGTCTTATTGTGTACTGTCTTGCCACCTTCACTCCATCTACTTGTGACTGTGCTACGTCTGCAGCTCTCTAGTATTCAGTTTCAGGCCTCATAAATTACCCTATGCAAGACACAGGATATGTTCACCAGAGCTTTTTCTGTCTATGGCTCTTTTAGAGACAACTGCCAATAAAGCAGTAGCCCTCAAAAAAAAAAAAAAAAACATAAATAAATACATTCTCAACAGCTTTAGTCTTTTTTTTTATTATGACTTTTTGTTTACACAAATAATGATATTTTCCACAATGCTGAATGGAAAACTACACATGAATTGTCTTGTGGCCCTTACCTTCGATGCCAAGCCTTGTGTCCCCGTCACGTAGGCTTGAATGAAGCAAAACAGCATGAGCGCATATAAACAGCCTAATGTAAAATTCATGTCTTGTGAGATTTGTTTCCCTGTCATTAATTACTGGCTCTGGCTCTAGGTAAAAAAGCAAAAAAATACAGAACAGTAGCTCCTGGACTGTTCATAGCTCTGTGAAACCGTCTCATCAAGCCACGCTGAAATGCTCAATGAATAAAGACACATGGATGGACTGTATAAAGATCAGCCAACACACACAGACATGGAGTCTCACCATGTATTACTCATCGTGGTATATTGGGCATCATTAGCATGGCAACATGCCTGTTAGCTTGGTAAAGTGTGAACTGGTGTTCTCTTCCTATTCTTGTGCTTTTTATGTGGAAAAACTGCTGCTTCTTAAATTTGGATACATTACCTTTGTCATTATTTCACATGATTTAGAAAAGGATTTCTGCTAATATAAGACTGATTTTGGTCCAAGCTCTGCATATTTGATATTTCCTTTTGCTCCATTTGCTGTAGTGGTGAAAGGATTAGCCTTGAGTGATTCACCTTCCAATTTTAAACCACCTTAATAATTCATTAATACCTTAATTTTGGCTCTAAGTTCACATTGCTATTCATAATAGCAGGTATTAGATAACTTAGGTCGCTATATTCAGGTTGAGTTTTGGCCTGGTAGATTTGTTTAGAGTCATTTTGACTATTGTGTGTTTAATGTGAGTTTAAAAGGGCTATTTCAGTGCAGTGACACTAGCTGCAAAGATGAGAAGAAGCACAATTTCTAGGCCTGATTATGGTTTAATATTTTTTTGTCATTTTCCTAACAGATACCTCTGAATTTCCTCTAGGGGGCTATAAAATTGTAAAACTAATTCTGCTCCATCTCTGATGCCTTGACTAATGGCGTCACATAATGCTTTTTCTTCCTCTAATTTACATCCTCTGTTTAGAATCTGGTGACAGTCATTTTTCAAGTGTTCAATCTCAAACTTTTACATTATTTACAAGAGGTATTATTCAGCATATGGCAACAGTATGCCTTCAGTGTCAGATTGCCCATCAAGAGTGACTTCACTGCCTCTTGAGAGAAATGGTAGCTAATTGGTGCAGCCCTCTCTTGGTTGAGTGCTATCAGAGGACACAGGGCTCTTACTGGAGGGGAATTTTCTCTTCACAATCAAAAGAAAAATTGTTGCGTGTATGGGGCTGCAGACACATCAGTGTATGCTCACAAATACATCGACATCTGACAAGCGCTTTACTTTATGTAGTATTGAATAGATATGTTGTATACTTGATGTTCTTGATGTTTTTCACAATCACACTGTGATACCAAACCCAAGACACATTGACTGGGAACATCCAAAGAGATTGTATCTTTTCTTTGATTAAAAAAATCACTCAGTCGACATCTGAGTGCCCTTCCTAATTAAAGCGATATGATTTCATGCCTGCAAGAGTGAACACGAGCGAGGCACTGTCTAAATGCCTCATAACAAGAACTCATATATAGTTTTAATTTTGAAAAATAGTACATTTGATGCTTGTTTTATTAACTTGAAAAGAAGTGTTTTAAGATGAGGCATTATTTGAGGATGAGTGTGCTGAAAGGAGGAGCATAAATATGGATGTGTGTGTTTTTCTGGAGCAAATTTATGTGGAAAATTTCGCTCACTATTTTATTATATCACTTGTTATCATCTCATTATCATCGTTAACTATGAAAAAAGAATTTATTGCAGAGGAAAAAGGCCAAAATAAAACTCAAGCTCAAACAAAAATACTTCCCTAAAAATCTGAAATTATTAAATGTGACAACTATTTTGACGGTCAACTATCAACGGAAAATTTAAGGCTTTGTCTTAGGAAACTGCAAGGAGCATGTTTTCTGTAATTTAATTACTCAAACTAATATTGAAAAAATAATCTGGTGAATAATAAATAACATACAGAGTTGCAGCTCTTGACACTATCCTATAATTTTATAATTTGTGCTGAAATGTTTGAAGAGCAGCTCCGGGCCTCGTGCGTTGGAGCAATATGCTCTCAGGAGCCAGTTAATCAGGTGATGCAAGCATGCTGTTACAGGCAGATGCATATTAGAGCTCATATCAGCCTGTGGAAAAGCAGAAGTTTGCTCAGGTATTGAGAGGTTTAATATTCTGAAACCCAATTACACTTGCCCTTGTATTGCATTATATGCAGATATTGAATCAACCAAGTCAGGCTATGAATCATCTCACTTCTCCTGAGTCAATAAAAAAATCTTCACCAGCAATACATTGTATATTTGAAATGGTTCACTTTTTTATTTTAGACGTCACATTGTTATACTATTATGTTACAGAGGTAGCTGGATTTTATTGGTCCATTTAATGGAGAAAAATAAGTAATTGATTATCAAATGTATCTCCTATTATTCCATACTGTGCGACTTCAACAGATGGGAGAGTTATTTATATAATTTATTTCAGTATAAATTGCTCAATAGATGCCCTTGAAAATAATCGGGGGCATATTCTGTCACATTGCATATAACAGTGAATGTGGCATTTGCACAGTGCTACATAAAGTGGGCTAAACCAAGGACTATATGAACACTTCCAATTGAGATGTAAACTATATATAAATGCGTAAACACAAAAGCAGTACAGTGTTTTGTCAGCTTTCCTTGACCTTTTTATTTTACACAACTATAGAGTGAGAACCAGTGAACAATGATGAAATTAAAATATGTGAATTTACAGTTCACTTGCAAAACACTTAGTTTTCTAAGTTGTGCTAATCCTCTGGCACCGGAAAAGGCATTTTTTTTTTACCTTATCTGTTTTCACACAGAATGAAATCTGTGAAAATGAACAGAAATAACAACAATCTAAATATACTGTGTAATCCATCATGCAGCCTGACTGCCCATTGTAACTCCATCCTCTGTGTTGTAGAGTATACGCATGTAGACTATTATGACGCTGATGTTTATGTGTTATGGGGATTTACTCATGGCTTTTACATTTTCAGAGTAGTGATTTTATAAAAGTAATGGCTATTTAGTTTAAGATGGAACTGTGTTCTGTAGCAGTAACTATAAATTAATAGAGTTTCTCTTGTTTTCTTACTTGCTTGATTTTTTTTAATATATTATGCTGATTGGAAGCTAAAGGACTGACTGTTGTGTGGGGAAGGGGTGAGATTTAATAAGTTATACTTCCTCCCACTCCTTTTCGAATGTGCAAATGAAATCATACTATGTTTTCAAATATACAGTCATGAAAAAAATTAGACGATCAAAAGTCATCAAAAACAATGGTTATGCAATCAAGTGCTAACTCCTGTGTGTCTCATCTGACTAATACAGACAGAAAAGAAAACATGGAATGCCTAAAAGCACTGCAGAGAAAACGCACCATAGCTGTTGATGAAAGAACTTATTTGATTTTAGTTATTATCAAGAAAACCATGGAAAATGGTTTCCAAATACATTTTTCCCTCTAACTTTTCTGAAGTGATTTAGCACCATTTATGATAATATTATTCTATGTAATTAGTAGGGTTTTTTTTTTCCTGTGTAAATTAGTTATTTTCCTGTATTTAACCAATTAATCATGTATAGTCGTGGAAAAAAATTATTACACCATCAAAAGTCATCAGAAATAATGGTTGTGCAATCAAGTACTATCTCCTGTGTGTGTCATGTGACTAAAACAGACAGAAAAGAAAACATGGAATGCCTAAAAGCACTGTTTTTCTCAGTACAATCAATAGATATTGACGTAAGAACTTATGTAATTTTGATTATTATCAATAAAACCATGGGAAATGGATAGATATCAGCTCTGAAATTAAACTCTAATGAGCTATTTTTACTGGTATCATTATATTTGTCCAAACAAATGTACCTTTAGTTGTGCCAGGTATTAAAATGAAGAAGAAATTGAAGAAAACAAAGGGTGGTCTAATAATATTTTCCATGACTGTATGTATATGTTTTTTTTATGTTCTCTTTCAGTCTGTTGAATTTCTGAGGACTAAATATGATTACTTTTGTTTTGTTACATATTTGAAGTAAACTAAACTAAAAAAACAAAACAAAAAAACTCCCTAAATACATGTATTCCATCACTGGATTAAGCAACAAAATACGTTAAGAAGACGTTTCTATCCATAGTGATATTACATCTTCTGCATGACCAGACAGTGTTCTTCGAAACAGAACGAAGGGTTTCTAATGATCTCAAGGGATTATCCTTTCAATTTCTGTCCATTTTAGCACTTTTTTTTATTCAGTCGTTCACTTACCGCATTTTCTGTGGATTAATCCTAGACTCCTGAGTAGCTCTTGCTGCTAAATAAAGGCTTTTCCTGTTCATACTAACCACGCATGTCAGCTGTTGCTTTTGTAGCCGTGGTGGCCAGAACAATCTGTGAATGTGTGGGTGACAGGCGCACAATGACTGGACTAGTTTAAGGTAATTAGCCAGGGCTCTTACCAGGGGAAAAGGTCACCAAATAAAATGTCACAATTCTTCCACATTACAGAGGGGGGTCCAGGGTTCATTTTTTTTATAGCAACATGGGAACAACTGTCTGTGGCCTCTTGACAACATCACTAGATATCGGCTTTGTAATAAGTTAGATATTTCAGTGGAATAAAAAAGCAAAGGCTCCCCCGACTGGCTGATTAGTGTGAAATGTGAAATGTGGGCTTTGTCACCTTTCTCTCTCAGGAAATGGAGATATGTGTGTGATGATGGAGTGTCAGATAGCATGATATTGCGTTTTCCCAGAAGCACCCGGGGAACCTGAAGACAACACTGTAGTGCTTTTCACGGCGGCGGACCTCATTGTGGGAAGTTGCTTTTATCTCCAAATACAATCAGGTGGTTGTGGGCAAAATGTATGATCATTCATGCAGGAGACAAGTAGTCTGGTATATCTAAGTAGACACACATGCACATACACACAAACACTGGCTGTGTTTTCCTTTTGACTTGTATTGGCTATTCATACAGTATAAAATTTATAGACTTCCTATTTCGGCTCTCATTTCCTAGTTATCTCCAGGCTTTCTGCAGCAGATATCCATCTATGTGCACACAGTGATTTTAAACAAGAACACACCTGAGCAATAGAGCAAACACATATGCGCTTACACACGTGCATGTGCACAGTCGCACGTAGATTTGCTTCGCAGGGTAGGCGTGGATTGAATACAGTGGAATCGCATTATTGCTGATGTATGGTTTTTGCTCGGAGCAGTGCAGTTCTCCTTCCGCACATAAGCTTTATCAAAGTGAGAGAGATGAACTGGGCAGAAAAAAAAGTCAAATGCAGGCAGGCTTTGTCTTCATTGTTGACATTTAATCAGCTCAAAGTACTGGCTCTATTGGGGCCAAATCACGGCTATGTCAAAGGATGCCCCCAACACCAGTGCTTGTCTTATTTATGGGTTGAAGTTACTAAAAATAGAAACAGATAGTGTTGCGGTGGCAAATTTGGCTTCATTTTATTCTCTGAAGGAATAGAAAAGAGGTGGAGTTAAAAGAGCTGGCTGTATTAAGAGTTTGATTTCCAGGTAATAAACTGGCAATGCCAACAAGCGACAGGAATCAAAGCGGTTGAGGCGTCCTTCCTGCTCTGTATAAAAATAGACAAGGACACTCTACCTTCAAAGACACATCCTAACATCTTGACTCTTCTTTTGCTCTAGTGCCAACTATCGAAGACTTCTCTGTCTCATCATCTGTACCCAAGACCAGCACAGTTTTCACTACCACCGCTGTATCCACCATAAAAGGCCACAGTGACACCACCGTGGCCGGCGCAGACCCCAGGGAAGGAAGGGACCCCTTTGAGGACTCTCGTGGCCAGGGGACGGTGGAGCCTACCATCCCAGAGCTGCCACCAACACCCAGGCGCTTCTGTGAAGCGGCCAGGAGGAGAGCCATCGACTGGCCTCAGACCCACACTGGCACCACCGTGGAGAGGCCCTGCCCTAAAGGGACCCGAGGTAGGCCCAACGTAGGACTGGTTCAGGAATTTATGTAAACACGCCACATAAACATAGACTAGAAGGGCAAAGTGTTGACTCTCACTAAGGCAAGGAGTCCACAATATTATTAAATGACAAAGAAACCACAAAACTGCTTTTCTTTCTCTGTCAGTTTGTAGTATTGATGAGTAAAATTGACTTATACAGTAGTAACAAAGGTGTTAGTATTAATCCATCAGTTGGTGCATGTTGGCCAAGAACAAAGGAGAGAGGAAACCTCCAAATCTGCTTGTTTTTCTGTCTCTACCTCAACATTTAAAGGAGTGATATTTTGCATTTTTTAAATGGAATTATGAATTTTAAATAATTTCCCTGTGGTTTACATAAACTGTAAACGCTATGTTTGGGTCTGAATTCTTCATTAATTCAACTCCACAGGTCCATCTTTAACCCTATTTCTAAGTAATAACATGAAGAAGGTCGTATTGAGCGCTGGCTCTTTAAATGCAAATGAGCCACTTCATACCCCACCCCCTCCAGGTTGTTGACCATGCCTCTGTCCCGTTCATCCGCTTGTGTTCATTAATACAACCAACAACTGAAATTTTAGGGAATGGGCTCGAAGTTTGGACATGTTTTCAGTATGGACTACAACCGCTGCTGCTGACAAATTATTATGTCGTACTCGCAGAAATGTTTGTCAGAAGTCTCAACCTTATATCTGCAAATGCCATGATGAAACAAGTTATAGACATAACAAATTAAGCAGGAATTGAAATGGGTTGAAGAAATCCAGTCAATTTTTGCCAAATAAATATAAAGATAGCTCTGCAGTACCTGGAGGGTTCACATTCAAATTTTATGAACTATTAGGGTCCAAATGCACATACAAATAAATGTACCAAAGACTAATACAAGTTGGTTTAGCAACATATGACCCCTTTAAAAGGTTTGTCTTCTCCTGCTCACTTCCTAGTCTTCAGCCAGTTTTGTGTAAATGGGTGCAGTAGTTTTTGTGCAACCGTGCTGACTGACAGATAGACGGACAGGGCTGATCACATTACCTCCTGGGCTGAGGTCATAACTAATCACCGTCCCTCTGAGGTCAAAGTCAACAGCATATACACATTACACACATTTCATTCTCCCGACTCCAAAATCCATTACTTCTTGCTACAGAGCTTGTGCATGGAGTGCACAGTGCCCATTTCCCTGTTTCACAAAGCACATACATCACCGGTGAAAATGATGGATAATATTTGGAAAGGTATAAAAACAAAGTTCTACAAAAGACCAGTGTTTCTGAATTCTCTAATTACATCCAGAAAGTATATTGTACCGCAGTCATTAAATTACAGCCGCTTTGCATGGCTAAAATCCTCTAGAAGTATAGGAAGTCAGCCATCAAAAGAGCCAGCAAAGGGAACACTGCGCTGATGGTCGTTACACCAGCTCAGTTGACAGTGATACTCACACAAGAATCTCACACAAGTTACCTTAACACCTCATCACAAAGACTGACAGAACTGTCAAAATAAAAAGCAGGGCTACTGTGGGATGAAAGCAAGCGAGAGACAATGTTTTGACTGTGGGGTTGAAAAGGGAATGAGTCTTGGATTACGTATGTTGCGGCTGTTGTCAGTGAAGTGGGACTCATTAGGAATAATGCTGTATATTAACTAGACATTTATAAAATGGAATACGCTCATATTATGTGGAAATCATTTGTTTAGGGATGATAACATACTGCGTTTTGCTGTGATGTTTGTCCAAGCTTTGTTAGAACTTGATAGTCCTTTAGTTTTCCTCTTTCTTTTTTTTTTTTTTTTTCTTATGTGAACTGCACTTTGCTGGCAGCCTTTTGAAATACCTGAAAATGGTCGTTCCTGTTGAACAGTTATTTTCCTCCACCGGGTCTGGATGAATGAAGGATCAGCAGGAGAAACTGTATCTGAGCAGAGTTTTGGCTTCCCTCCAACTGTTGTGTTTATTCTGTGCTACTACAGGCATTGCCTCCTTCCTCTGCACGGTGGCAGGGACTTGGTGCTCCAAAGGGCCAGACCTCAGCAACTGCACCTCCCACTGGGTGACTCAAATGGCACAAAAGGTAAGACAGGACTGTATGATTTACAAAATAGAGCGGCAAACAAGCATCTGTTTGCTATTTGTAAACCTATTACTTCTTTATTTGTCCTTCTTCCAAAAAAAAAAAATCACTTACCAAAAGTAGACATTTATAGTATGTTTACTAAACTAAAGCGACGCTCCAACAATATACAGCAGTTTCAAACAGAATATGAAGAAAGGGGCTTAAAACAATATAGAGATGAAGAGCTATAAAGGTCATGTGGTGTTTTTCTTATTTTTTTTCTTCATCTTCTTACATGTGTTTTGTTTTGTGTTTTGCTTTTTCTTTATTTTTTACTTTATTCATTGACATTTTATACTAATGCATATTTACAGCTAATTTCTCTGCAAGTTTAAGTAGTGAAACTGGTGGTGGGAGTAAATAAGTTTTACTTCCTTCTCACTCCCTTCCAGGCTACTAGGGGTGTATATTAATAGTGTATTATTGTATATGTTTAGGTATATTTGAACTGTTTTCCAAAACGCTATGAAAGACAAATTCTTAAAAAGTGAGTGCGTCATGCCTTTTTGCTGTGTACTGAACATATTCTCTGCTCCATCATCGTTTCATGCCAAAATCACAACATATATATATTTATATTCTTGCTTCAAATGTACTGCAAGATGCCGTTTCATTCCAAAATACTACAAATACCAAATCTCTCTTTTGCCTAATTGCAGCATATCCTCTCGACCAATCAGAATTCAGTGAGCATCATCATTACTATTATTACTTTTTACAGGTTTGGCACTGAATGATTATTAACCTGAATGTGTTACTAAAATATTTAAATTTATTAACATTGTTGAATTTTATTTTTATTTGTATGTGTGTTATTTTTAATTTATTTATTTTGTGCTGGACTATGTTGAAACATGAAATTGAAAATATTTATTTTATTTTACTTTTTAGATTATGTTATTTTCTTTTTTAATTTGACCCCCTAATGTCATATTTTGCATGTTCTCTTGGATTTTTGTGTTTTTTAAGACAGAAACTATCAATTAAAAAAAAAACAAAAAACAAATGGATGGATTTATAGGGGCGGCACAGTGGTGCAGTGGTTAGCGCTCACACCTCACAGCAAGAAGGTCCCTAGTTCGATCCCCGCACCATGCAGGGGGGGACCTTTCTGTGCGGAGTTTGCATGTTCTCCCCGTGTCTGCGTGGGTTTTCTCCGGGTACTCCGGTTTCCTCCCA
>JAPTGZ010000010.1:20957526-20974624 GCA_029814645.1 Fowleria isostigma | reverse complement strand
TAAATTGTCCATAGGTGTGAATGTGAGAGTGATTGGTTGTTTGTCTCTATATGTCAGCCCTGCGATGAACTGGCGAATGAGGATTAAGCGGGTTAGGAAAATGAATGAATGAATGAATGGATTTATAGTGGGTTTTTTTTGTTTATTTTTAGATATATATTAACTTTGAATTTATAATCAATATTGTTTGATTTAACAATCATTGTTCAAACTCAGCCAGCAAACCATTTTAACAGGATAAATTGAATGTGAATAAAATGCGTGAAAAATGTCATTTTTTGTAAAGTATTAAAATGGATTTATAGTGTTTTGAAATAGAGCTCTTTATTTGTGTACACATAATAATACGTATATAATATGTGGATGTTATGTTATTTCTGTTATTGGAAATTGTAACAACATGGAGTGCACAAGCTCGAAATAAACCAATCAATCTAAAAAAGTACTTAAAAAGACACTACTTGAGCTTCTCCCTGTGTTTTTACATTACAATATTAGTGAACAAGAAAGAAACTATCTAGAACAAAAGCAGTACAGTAAATGCTAAACTGGAGTTGGAGTTCATGAGAATCAAAGAGCCAGAGATTCTTCTTTCTATGTCTCCTTTTCTTTGATGTTCAGCAAATATGCAGGTAGAAATGGAACAGATGTAGAGATGCATATTTTCAATAGCCAGAACAAATTGCTGTGGCATGCAAACATACAACACGTTACATTGACAACAGAGAAATAGCTTAATTGAAAAGTGCCTGTCGAATACAATAGGCTCAGACAGGATATCTGTATCAGATGTGTTTCGCTGTCATCGGAAAAAAATATGATACGTCCCAGATCCATACAACATATAAATTCTGCAGGTTTTCTATCAGAGTGATACTCATGAAAGGAGACATGTTACATAACCCTGAATGTGCTGCTAAAATTTCCCCATAAAATGAAGGAAGTGAAACTACGGGAGCTACTTACAGATGCAAATAATTAAAATATTGTTTGGATTGTGGATGATGGTGAGACGGCTCTGCAATTATCTTTGGAAAAAACATTCAGACTGTAAACACATTTTGCTCTCTATTTATTGAGTATAATCAACAGGCTCAGTTGAAGTGTAAACAGATTTTGTCAAAAACAGTGATAATTAATGTATATTTCTTACTCCATGCAGTTGATGCATACAGGAAATCTTAAAAAAAACCCAATACTTCACCTCATGTGTGTTCTAAAAGAAACGAGCACAAAAATTTGGCCCGCCACTTCATTTTACAACTGCACACAGCTAGTGATACCCCAGTTATTATTGCCAATTTTTCTTAAAATTCCAATTTCCCTGTTTGTTTGATTACAGTATTTGTCATTTCCTGTGCAACAGACAGTGATTATCAGGACCATTCACCCGCTACATTCCTGTTTTATTGGGCAGGGACCGAAATTATCAGTTGTCCAGCAGTGTCTTGGGTGAATCAGTGCAGGAAGGAGCCCTAGGGTCTGGTGAACAGGTTGTTTGAAAAGCACTGATCGAGCAAAATGCGTTTGGCAGGTTGACCAAAAAAACGGTTGAAATGGGGCACTGAATCCTAAAATGGGTTATCACTAGGCTCGGAAAATGGAGAGTGGTTACATTTTTATGTCCTTTTCTGTACAGAAGGGACTGAAAGATCAGATTTTTTTTTAGACACCCGAGATGCAGATCTTTTTTACATGTTACCATATGTATCACTCAGTTGTATAATTTTTTTTTTGTTTGTTTGTTTTAGACACCCTGTGTTATTAGATTAGGTCAAGGCATGTAGTGCAAGAACAAATGCAGTAAAAATGAACCCATTAAGACCTAGTGCTAATTTTCTGTCAGTTCCGAAATATATATTTTCCCTCTGTCTAACTTTTCTTACGTGATTTATCACCATTTATGATAATATTATTCTCTATATTTAGTGTTTTTTTCTGTGTAAGTTAGGTATTTTCCTATATTTAATCCATTGATCATGTACAGTCGTGAAAAAAATTATTAGACCATCAAAAGTCATCAAAAACAATGGTTGTGCAATCAAGTAGTTACTCCTGTGTGTATCATGTGACTAAAACAGACAGAAAAGAAAGCATGGAATGTCTAAAAGTACTGTATTTGTCAGTACAGTGTCATAGATATTGATGTAAGAACTTATGTGATTTTGGTTATCATCAAGAAAACCATGGAAAATGGATAGATATCAGCTTTGAAATTAAACTACTATGAGCTATTTTCATTTTTATTATTATATTTGTCCAAATAAATGTATGTTTAGTTGTAACGGGCATTAAAATGAACAAGAAAATGAAGAAAACATAGGGTGGTCTAATCATTTTTTCCATGAGGTTTTCAGAGGTTTTTAGGGGATCCATGACCCTCAGGGAGTCCGTGGAGGTGCTGCAGTGGGGTTGTGAAATGTTTGGTTGATTAGATAATTTTGAATATTTTTAAAATTATTTTTATGATTTTTTTCCCCCAGAAATTTAAATGTCATATTTTTTGACATGAATCCAATGTATTGTATCAAATGGATAAATGGAGGCAGAAAGTTATTTTTTCAATCAGAAATGCGCGCCTCGACACATGAGCTCTGTCAAGCTCAGCACCTGTACTCATCATGTGACTAGACTTGTCTTAAATGCAAGGTACATTTGTACATTGAACTATGAGCAATTTATTGGAAAACAACATTAAATACAACATATACACCAGGGAGTCCCTGCTCCATCTCTCCATCAGTTTGGGGGTCCGAGGCCTGAAAAATGTTGAAGAATGCTGATGTAGATGTTCATTAAAACGCAGAGTAAATTCAAATGTTGTTGAATCAGAAACAGAGAAAACTGAAGAAAAAGTGACATTTTCAACAAATTTATTATTAACTGAACATAAACCCAGCGTGTCCACCACTGTCATTGATCCAACTCCATGGGTTTTACTGGTGAATCATTGTTGTAGAAAAGGACGGTGTTTCTATGTTCGCTACAGAGCCTCTGAATATGATATCTGATGAGTATGATAAGATGACAAACTGCATTTTCCACCAATTATTGACATGTATTGATAGGATTAGTGGATCAACAGATATTAAACAGTTTACTTGAGTAGATGTTTTGGTCACCGGTGGCTGTTTGAGTGTTTATGGGTCAAAATACTTTCACAAAGTAACTTCTTGAAAACAGACCAGAGATAGTAGCACCCACAGCATGGTATTACCACGCAGCACTGATGTGTTTTAATTACTTAAACCTGTCTGTCACCATTATGGTATGATGTTACACCTACACTTGTAATACCTGTGTTTACAATTATTCTATGCACATTTAATTTTTCCCTCTGAGCAGACATTGTCATAATGAATTATAGTTGTAACGTTATATGAGGTAGATTACTTAAGCTCCACATTACAGACTCATCATCATTAACTTCACGTTGTTTTTTTTTTAGATTCGAAACGGTGAAAACGCAGCCAATCTAGCCAATGAGCTTGCACGGCACATCCAGGGCCCGGTGTTTGCTGGAGACGTCAGCTCCTCCGTGCGCCTGATGGAGCAGCTGGTGGACATCCTGGATGCTCAGCTACAGGAGCTCAGACCCAGCGAGAAAGACTCAGCAGGACGGAGCTTCAACAAGGTACTGTGAAATTCCTCTGTGGCCTATTGTAACCCCTCATTAAATTTTGTGCCCCTTTTTGCCCTAACGCGGTGTCTGCATGACTCAGGACATTCATTAGCAGATTAGCCGGACACCTACCAACGCGCACAAACAAAACCCTAGGGTGCACTCAGTTACATGTGCATATGGAGAGTTATGGACACACACAGACTTATGGTCACACAAAAACCCCAGGTGAGAAGCAAAAGAGGCAGGTCTAGCCTTAAGGGGAAGCTCATTCCTCTACTGCTCCTTGGTAATTACAGGCTTTGGAAACACAGCTTCACCTGGCAGCTGTTCCTTAAAGGAGCTAATGGCCATGAGCCCCCCACTAACACAAAGAATAAGTCTTCATTGTCGACAAGTGTGGAAGTGCTCTCTCCTGGAGCTTCTGTAGATACTCAGCGAGAGAAAAGTAGGCCCAAGACGCACCTCCATCTCTCAGCTACTGGCAGTGCCATGGAGAGATGAGTGACAGCTTGAAAAATTACATTGTTATTCAGACTTTCGAGACAACATTTGCTCTGTAAACACAGTGATTTGCACCAAAATGACGCCTGTTGTTTGTGCCCTTATGTTCAGACAGCTACATTGCTATTATGCATTTGCAGATAAGAGCTAACAGGTTTCTCCCTGCTGATGGTGTTGCATTGATTTGCATCACAACAACATGATTGGCTGTTCACCAACAACATTACCAGAAATTAAATGACCAGTGATTTTGCATTTTTCATTTTTGCACCTTTTCGCATCGACACTCACCTTTCGGTAAATTGATGCTGTTCTTTTTTTTTTTTTTTTTTTTCATTATGTAGCTTATTTCATTTAGATTGGCTTTCATTTCTTTCTTCACAATACGAAAATCTATTAGTAGACTTTTGACTGCACTAACCAGATTTCTTGTTTGTGTGACATTTATAGCCAACTTACTGCACAAAAAACAACTCCAGCCCTGTTAATTAGGTGGTCTGCCAATTGATTTTTATGCTTTTACAAATGGACTAAAACCAAAAGGTTGCAGTAACAGAAAACATCGTACATCACATTTGAAAATGTCAGAATAAAAAGGCTAAAAACATTAGCTATAAGCCTTTTACATCCATATATTTAAGTATCCATTTTCAACTCTGATAAGGTGCTTTAAAGCTCTATTTGCAATACTTTACCATGCAATCTATGTCATATATTTTGTTGAATTGTCTATATACATTATCAGATTTATACTAATACATGATCTTATTAAATCTAGCAGCCTGTTTCTTTTGGGTGCCTGCCAATACTGTCATATTCCGTTTACTAATATCAGCAATGCAGCTGTTTCATTACAATGACATAAATTTCACTTGTTTCTGTGAACATAATGCAAGTAAAACGTTATTACATTACCTCATCTGTAAACACTGAGTCATACCTAATTTTTGCAGACAGTGGTTGTGGGAAAAATACTCATGTTCCTAGGGTACTTTGCGCTCTACATCTACTACCACGGCTTTTATTATTTTTTTGATTGAGTAATCCTATATGACAGAAATTTTGTTCTATGGGTTTAACAAGCTAAAATTTGCAAAATATATATCCCTTTCCTATCTGGTGGTATCCGTGGCTGCAGTGCTGAAGAAACAGATCGGGTTTTTGCTCGATCTTCTTGATGTGAAGCTTGTAACGTGAACGGAAAGAACATCTTATCTCTTTGCGTTTCAGTTTTATGTCTAACCTTTAGTATGTGATCTTTAGTTTGACTCAATTAAGTGGGAAAAGGTGACTTATTTAAAGCCAAGAAAGCAACAAAAGGTTTTATAAAGAGCTAGTAGCACATTATTCTCCCCATGCCATGAAATACAAATGACCTCATCCCACATTGTTTATCTTCCCAATGTATTTTAAAGCTTCACTAATGGGCAGCATCAGAATCCAGTCTCAGCATTTTTTTTCCCCCACGCAGCTGTGTATTTTTCAGTTGTTCTTCTCATTACGTGATCCATATTCATATTTAGCATTCAAACACCGCTCCCCTGAAAGCATTTAGAGCTGTCGCATCATTTTAAGGTGCTACTTCATAGGTCCGCACCTTTTTTTTTTTTTTTTTTTTGTCTGCCTTTTATTAATTCTGTAATTTTTGGTAAGTGGCATGATTCAATGATACTTCTGTATGAGCTCTTTTCTTACGACCTCTTTCTACAATTTGTCTTTTGTGCTTGAACCTCTTGTTGTATGGGAAAGCTTCAAAAAAGAGAGAAGACATGCAGGGCGTATATGAAGGTATAACTAGGCTTTCCATGTTGCCTTTTCAACCTGACCACTACTGCCTGACCAGCAGCATGCAGCCCTGTCTGTCTCCGTGTCCTTGATTGTCTTGTTACAGTATGTGCCTGGTGACCTGCTTGTACGAGATACTTCTGCTTCCTCATCTGACTCGGCTGTCTGTTCCCCCGTCATTCCGTCCATCTAAGAAAGCCTCTGTCAACATCACTCTGTGTTTGTCCTATTTCTCTCCTCTTTGCTATCGCTTCAATATCTCCCCCGTCTGTCTCCTCTCTCCTTCCTCCCCCTCTTTTTTCTCCTCTGTTTCTCTTATCGGCTCCTTATACGTTGTGTGAATAATTGCCTTCCCACGGTCGTAATTGCACCTCCCTGTCAGCCAGAAGTGTGATCAAAGTGGCAGTGTGTTCAGTTTTCCCTTGCTTACATTGTGCAGTTTCTAGTCTCACTTGTCCCTTTAGTAAAAAAAAAAAAAAAAAAAACGGATTCTCCCTTTTGCAGTTGGGTTGTATCTTAACCCATTCATACGTTTATGTTCCATTTTGACTTTCCAGTCTCTCTAGACGTGCTTCTTTCCCCTGCTTCTTGCAGAAGGGTGTATTTCTTCGGGTAGGTTCTGCTAAAAGACAAGGTCACGGTGTAAGCACTCGGGATGCAACGCCTCGCTCGGCACAAAACCGAAGATCAAATTTTTATTCCCCTTCTATAAGCAATGCCTTTCTCTCAACAGATTCAGACACTGTGTTGAGCGCCGAGCTATTTTTTGCATTACAGTACATCACCTGCTGCTGTTCCTGGAATCTGTGTGAATGTTCGCCAAGCTGCCAGCAAACAATACATTAAGCTAGCCAAGGGGCCTCCCCCGGTAACACCCCTGTGATTTGTAAAGTGACCTCCACCCAGACGGGAATTAAAGAGGATTCAATCAGAACACAGTTTCTCTCTGCGCTGTACAAATTAGAGACAGCAGACTTTTTTTTTTTCTTTTCCCCTTTTGGATTTCATGGGTCCTTTGAGGATGGCTCACCGGGGGGGGGGACCATTTAGTGTCTGTCTGGTTGTAATGGCTCCGACCCTGTAATCGCCACAACTCTCTCTCCTGCACCCACACACCCACACCCACACACACACACACACCCACACACACACACACACACACACACACACACATACACACACACAAGCACGCTCACACTTAACTCCCATCATAGTCACAGCTCGCAAGCTTCTAGTTCCCTGCAAGGTCAGGGCCAAAGAGATTGATTTCTGTGCTGAGGCCTGAGATATAAAGACATGCTGAGAGCCTTGTGTCTGGATACAGTCATCATCACTGTGGTTAATATGAGCTCTGTGGTTAAATGTTGCGGTTAATCATATATTGGTGCAGACTTTGGTTGATCCCCTTTCTTGTTATTCCAGGCAAATGGATAATCCTGTCTGTGGTCAATTAGTGTTTTGGATAATCACAGCTGTGACTAATTGGTACAGTAAGCAAGGGCTTGTTGTGGTTAATTACCGTTATTGTGGTGGGCCTAGCTGCGGTTAATGGCACCTATGGTTAAATTGTCACTCTGATTTATCACACCACGGGTTGCTCCAGATTCAGAACCTTGTACAACTGTCTGTCTTCAGTGGGATTTCGCAAAGTTACTGTGCCAGGCAGAAGTCATGAACTCGTCCCGCCAGGGTCAGAGGAAAGTCTTGTTTTACGAACATATGATACTTGTGTGGGTTCTGTGGAATGTTTTGCTTACTTACTGCTTATCAGAAACCAGGAAATGAAAGGATCGCCATTGAAAACAAGCAGAAATTTTCCCCATCTTGACTTAGACTGCCACTCCTGACATGGATTTTGTGATAATGCCACTTTCCTGTAGGAGAATAATGCTCAAGGCCATTATGGGCAGATCCTGTTATGGAAATAAGGCTGTAGTTCATGGAGGTAATTGTTCTCTTGGAAATGGCTGCTTAAAAGTGGTAACTGAGAATATAGGCAGCTTTGTTTAGCAAAGGGAAAAAAACATTTGCTTTGTATTCTGTTTTTCCCCTCAAGCAATTTCACATTGTTATTCAGTAAAGAAATGGGTCCAAACTGAGGGAAACTGAAGGAGGCTAACCCAAACTTTTTTTTTTTTTTTAAATGAGCATAATAATATGGATGCATTCATATTGTGTTTTATGTCATCATTATTATTTTACTTACCCTTGACTTCCTCAAACCCTCATGTCTTCAAACTGACTGATCTTAATATTTCACTTTCAGTTGTCGTTGCTGTCACTGTCGGCCATGCATGCCCTTTTATCATTTGCTGCCCAGTCTCCCCTCTTAGTTATTAAACTGGAGTTATGATGGGAGGAAACACCAAGCTGACATTTCACTTGTCTCCATGGATACAGGCAATCGTGGACACTGTTGACAACCTCCTAAGGCCGGAAGCTCTGAAATCTTGGAAAGACATGAATTCTACGGAACAAACGCACGCCGCCACCATGTTACTGGATACCCTGGAGGAAGGGGCGTTTGTCCTTGCAGAAAACCTGATTGAGCCAGCAGTCGTAAAAGTGCCTGCAGAGAATATCAGTAAGTTCCTCTCCAATAACTATAAACCAGATAAAGCTACATGTACTCCTCTGCCAGTCACAATCTATGATGCAGATGGTTATTTTTCTTCCTGGCTGTGTACCAGTGTCTCAGTAAAATTGTCTCAAACTGAGTGTCAGGATTGTCTTGGAGGCAGTGTTTTTGTCTTATTTATTCACACAGATGAAGCAGCTATTCCATAAGGAGAATATCATTTTGAAAATCGCCACATCTCATCCCCGCTGTCACAGAAAGAGATTTGGTGTCTCCTCAATAAGCAGGAGAATATCTCCTGATAGGCAGTTTATTAGCGATGTGATATCATTTAAGTCAGATTTGTGCAGTGAATTGTCATATTCTACTCATAGCTCTTTGTTACTATGGTTATGGTCTCCCGCTCACCCTTTTTGTCTTATACCTCATTGATTTTTAATCTTTTCCTTGCATAGTAAAGTCACCTCATTGAATGTGTGCTGCAAGATGAACTGCCCAGACCTCTTGGGGAAAACAAAGAAGCCAATTGAATGGCATTGTTCCATTCACTCTGTACTCTATCTGGTCTCTCCAAGGCTTTCCCATTAAGTGGTAGTTGATAAGGACTAGTTGCTCTGTCGCTACCAAAGCACTGATTAATATGTTGTGTAATATACTGTATATTGGCTACTTAATCACTATATTGAGGCAGTTTTATGAGCTTGTCGAGCTCTCGCTTATCTGCGCAGTAGAGATAATATTCCAGGGAAAACATAAATAAAGGCATTTGAAGAAACACGCAGCACATTCTTAGAGAGCTGCTCACCTGACCTCCCTTCCACAGTTGACGAAAATGACTGTTGCTCCTAATTAGCAGTTTGTCGAAGCCCAAATGGCACCCCAAGGCGCATCAAGGACGAGATGAAGGAAGAGGGAGGGAGAGCAAAAGAGGGACTAAAAACTAGACAAAGGAGGAGGGCAACAAGAGAACAATTCCACATCTCGGTCTGTCAGAAGCCATCTATCTGAGGAAGTGAGGCCGTTTCTGATGGGAGGGAGTGTGCTGATACGTGTGTCCTCCTGACCCTTCAGTAATTTCACACATCAAAGGGAGCACCACCCGGCAGCTGGCATACCGGAGAGAGGGGCTGTAGGAATTTGGAGGATTTTCAGAGATTTGCTCGTCGAGCCCAGAGTTATCTGAACCCACAGGGGAAAGAAAAAGTAAAAGTAAAAGCTCAATGATATTTTTGATCCTATGAATATTTGACATTCATGCTGCAGTAGGCTGTGTGCTTGCTTTTGCTCATCCTCTATCTCGTCCTTGTTGTTAGGTTTTTTTCCCTTGCCTCTGAGGGTTTCACAATGCCAACCAGCAGCTTAGTGACACCGTTTCTTAGTAAATTACACTCTATGGGGTCATGCCAATAAGATTGGATTCAGTTACTGCTACAATGAATTGCAAGTCTTACACATACCCTGCTGGGCATTAACGTTAGAAGTCTATTAAACACCATGTGCTGCTTTTGAAATGATTCCTTTGAGTAATTCATCTCTCTCTCTATCTCCCTCTTTCCTCTCGCTTCTACATCTCGTAGTGCTGGATGTTTATGTGCTCAGTACTGATGGTCAGGTGCAGGACTTCAAATTTCCTCAAACCAGCAAAGGTGGAGCGAGTCTTCAACTTTCCTCTAACACTGTCAAAGTCAACAGCAAAAATGGTGAGAACAACACATCTGCTGCAAAAACTTTTAATCAGGAATTTGGCTCTCCTTTTTGGGGGGTTGTTATTGACGCTAATGATGTAAAATTACCTTCTGGTGGATTTGTTACTTGTCATCTAAACGATAAAAACCGGACAGTGCTTGTACTAATTGGACAACATGGGGCACAAATGCAACACAAGAAAATTTTGAGTTGAAATGGTATCTCAGATAAGAACTATTGAACTGAGATGACAATTGTCTGGCTGGAAATAGAGATCTCAATTCAATAGATGTTGATCCTAATCTGACATGTTATGCTACAGAAGAGTTTTGTGTGACATGTCTACATTTCTAAATGGATGGATGCATCGAAGTTCATTCTGACTGATAAATGTGAATACAGAAAAATAGAATAGCTGTGCCATGCTGTTTTCTTTATTCCATCGTACAAAGTCATCTTCTATTTATTGTCACTTAATTGTCAAGTGTGGTTATCAGCAGGGTTATTATGATAATGACACTGTTAGATATAATGTAAATAATTAATGATATAATTAATTATGTAATTAATGATATAATTGTATTTAATTGGTAGTAGTGGTCCACTAATGTATTAGTTATACACATACAGGGCAACCTAAAGAATAAGAGCTACATATTTGTAGTCAACACTGGAAAATATAATTGCAAAATTGCTTATTTACGTACATTTTAGGCTTTGTTAACATTGATTGGACAGGGCAGAGCTGACGTCGCTAAGTTAAATATACAAAGTGGGAAAGTGTTTATAATTTCAGAGGAAGTAATGTGTTTAAAAAACCTAATGCTAGAACAAATATGAAGCATATGTCTTTTTATTGTTAGAGCAAATGTTTTGAACAACTAAAATTCAGAGTTAAAAGACTCATTGTTATTTATGTTTCTCCCATAAAGACCCAGCACTACTTTTGTGTCAGTTCCTAAGTGAATTTTTCTCTATATTTAACCTTTTTTTGAACCCATAAAGACCCAAACATCCACCATCTACCAAAATTATGTACTGATATAAACTGTTTAATCCCTGTTGATCCACTAATCCTTGTAAATATTTGGTGTAAAATACAGTTATTCCTCTTTTCATAGTCATCAGATATGACCCATTTGGACGTTCAGAGGCTCCATAGTTACCATGGAAACACCGTCATCTACAACATTGATTTACCTGTAAAACTCATAGAGCTGGATCAATGACAGTGGATGGACACGCTTGCTTTATGTTTAGTTAATCATAAATTTGCTGAAAATTCACTTTTTCTTCAGTTTTCTCTGTTTTTGATATAAAAATCCTCAACTTTACTCTAAACTTTTATGCACAACTACATGATTAGTAAATTAAATGTTGGAAAATACCTGATTTATGCTGAAAAAATCCCCACAAAACACAGAAGATAATATTACAATAATTAGCAATAAACCACTCAAGAACAGTTAAATATAGAGAAAAATTTATTTGAGAAGTGCCACAAGTTTAGTTTAGCTAAACTAAACTAATTATTAAGAGCTTATGCACTCCATGTACAGTGGTAATTACATAAACATATACAATATTCAATACTGCTCATATACATTTCATACCTGTGTACACAGACATACATGGAAGGATTGGCAAAAAAGGAAAAGGAAAAAAAGAAATGAGAATGCCATATGCACAAGAATACACAAGAACCATACATGAAGAATCCACATGTATGTAGAGTTATACATCCGGAACTATACATGAAGAATGTGCATATGAAAGCATATGTACAAAAAAAAAAACCAAGTAGACTTGTAGATGGTGCATATAAAACTATACATAGTAAATTTTACAGGCAGATTAATCATGTAGAAATACATAGAAACTATGCATGTAGAATACACACAAGGAACATAAACAGAAGTATCCATTGCAAGTGCACATAGATAGAGCAATTATATTATAGAATACTATATGTACACGGTATGTATAACACAACATTCTACAACACCAGTCCCCACATATACAACCCCTGAAGAGCAAAAGCCCGAAAGGTAGTGAGAAGAAGCAGAACTTATTTACTCCCACCCCCAGTTTCACCACTTAACAAGCATGGTTGATATTTGGGCTAGAAACTTTCTGTGAAGATACAATAGTACACCTAGTTACCAAAGCATGTTATTTTTTATTTATTTTGGAGTTTTTTGTTTGTTTATTTTATTGTATCCTACCCCATTTTTGTTATTGCTATTTTGCTGTAACTGTTCTATTTTAATTTGTTTAAGGTGTGGAACAGCACCCTCATGAGAAAGGAAGAAGGAAAAGAAATTTAAAAAACAAACATTTAAAAACAAACAAACATTGGATTTTTATGGGTTAAATCTATGCTCAGAAGATATGTCATGAAAACATATAAAGAATGTGAATTTTTTTCCTGCCACTCAAACTATTGTTTTTTTGTTGCTATAGTTCCTAAGCAACAGGCATTGGTAGATATTATATTTTATTTTTTTTGATGATATGAATAAGGGGGTAGGCAGAATAAGCTTAGGCTTCAGCCTATTCCTTTTCAGACTGTTTCATTTTTTTCAAACATTGTATCTTGTAAATGTATAATTATTTGTTTGATAAATGTCTGAGTAAACATAAATCAAAACGTAAACTGTAAATGTACAAAAGCCATTGCTCAAATATACAAAGATATTACTGAAAATGACAGGTACTAATAGAAGCTAGTGCCTTGACATTATTAACAGAGTACCTGTTAAATCTCAGTTGGTGTGGAAATAATGATGGACTTGTGACATTTCTGTTGGTGTTTTTATACAGGGGAATGGAAGAGGTTATCACGGTTAGGCTAAATAGTTCCAATGAAGCAATTATCTAGTTATAACACAGAGAAACAAACAAAAACAGACATAGGAGGCACATTAATCTAAACAGAGATTTGTACATTTGTTTGGTATAAAATCGTGGTAATATTTCTTCTGTCTGAATAAATTATTGTGTTGGTGTTTACATGTGTTTTTTTTCTGTACATCTGCTGAATTTCTTGTTGCTGCTTGCAGGTGTTGCAAAGCTGGTATTTGTGTTGTACAAACACCTGGGTCAGTTCCTCAGCACGGAGAATGCCACACTACGAGGAATGGGGGACCTGAACAAACGCAACCTCTCCCTCACGGTCAACTCCCACATCCTGTCAGCCTCTATTACCAAGGAGTCCAGTCGTGTGTTCGTGGCTGACCCTGTGATCTTTACACTGGAGCACCTGGATGTAAGCCTCCTCCTGAGACTCACACAGACCACACTTATGGGAAAAAAAAAAAAGAAAATGGCAGCAGAGCCTTTTGCCTAGCGCCGTAATATGTTTGAATAAAAAGAAGCCAAACAATCATTATAATATTGTGTTGTTATTGTTGGTATTGTCATGGGCAGTGATTAGCACTCATCAGGCATGCCTTTTACGTGCAAATTGCCATAGTAACCCATCTCATGTTCTCCAATCAGATTAATATTCTGCTTACCTTCTGTTTGGATTTCTTTCATCTTTTTTTTTTCCCAACGACCCATTACATCTGTGGAATTCAAATTTAACAGATAATTGTAAAAACAAGCACGCACAAACACAGCATTTACACATTTCATATGTTTGCCCACAGTGATTCATCCTCAGATGTATAAAATATACAAAGTGTGTCGTACAGTTTGTATAGAATCATGCATATTGCAAAGCACATTCATGTATGTTTAATCTTTTTTTTTTTTTCTCTCTCTTTTGTAGAAGGAGCACTATTACAATCCCAATTGCTCCTTTTGGAATTACTCTGAGAGGAGCATGATGGGATACTGGTCCACTCAAGGCTGTAAACTACTGGAAACCAACAAGAGCCACACCACTTGCTCCTGCAGTCACTTGACCAACTTTGCCATCCTCATGGCTCATCGGGGAAATGTGGTAAGTGGTCCTTGCACTGTGTTTGCACAAGCCTTTTCTGTTTCAGTTGGTTATTCTTCTGTCTTGCCGATAGATTTTTGCTCACACGGCAAGAACAAGACTGGCATTTCAGCGAAGATAATTAGATTGTTGCTGGAAGGGAAAAGGTAAAGGGGAGGGGGAGGGGGAGTGAAAAGAGGTGGCAAAAAAAGGAAGCGGGCTGTCATTTTAAAAGAACAAGATTGTGGATCAGGATAGGTGGTGCAATACCATTATCAGAGGTAATTATATTTTACCTATGATCCATGTCTAATATCCCTCCATGCATATGTCCCTGGGAATCATGGGAAACACTACAACCTCAGCTTTAACTTATATTTCCACTCCTCTTGAAGTGGTGTAGGATCCATTTGGTCGCGAAATGCAATTACAATCCAATTACACGATAAATAGCATGTGTAGCACGCATCAAGCCAGTAATAAATGTGGAGGATAAGTTTGCGGTTCATTTAATAATACGTCGCAACTCATGAACTCTGTCCCTGTCATCTGTCTTAACCTCAACCTTAACCACAGCTTGAAACCAGACCCCTGAGGCGAGGCTTACCCTCACACCAATTCCCTACAAATCACCTCAACTGCAACTCCTGCCCTCAATAAAATTACAAATATCACAGGAGAAATTGCCTCACTTTTAGGCCACCCTGTCCTTGAGTGATGTTTTGTATGAAAGGTTTGCTATTTTCACATCTTTAATGAATATCACTTGAAAGCTCAGTTTTCAGTCTTGTGAAAGACACCACCCTTTTGTCATTAAAAACGAAAACGAATGTGTGGACCTCACATCTGCCGGGACCCCTGTTTGTGGTAGGTCCTCATTAAGCACCATTCAGTGCAACATAATGTAGAGTAAGTGTGTTCTGACTGAATGCAAGGTGTTTTCAGGAAGAAGCACTTAAAAGCTCAAGGGCTGCCTTGAAAATTTAATCTCCATAGCAACATTTTATGTACACTGATGTTTTCAGTAAGTCTGTATTTACACTTCAACAAATATAGCATCTATCATTATGCTTTAATGTCACCAATCATTGTGACAAGTGTGGAGATGAAGGTCAGTCCGTATGTGTTCATTTCTCTGTAGGGGGAGGGAAGTGTCCATGAGCTTCTCCTTACCGTCATCACCAGAATGGGTATTGCAGTGTCGCTCGTCTGTTTGGCCATCAGCCTCTTCACCTTCTGCTTCTTCCGGGGTCTGCAAAGTGACCGCAATACCATCCACAAGAACCTCTGCCTCAACCTCTTCATCGGCGAGCTGGTGTTTCTCGTGGGCATCAACATGACAGAGCCAAAGGTAGTGGAAAATGACACTGCGGAAGGAATAGTCTTCAAACTAATGATGAATTCTGTCATATGTAGTGATTAACCTTTAAACTCATGAATTCCCCTTCTTTTTCCTTGGTGAAAGAAATCCATATTAAGTGAAAATGTCACAACCATTTATCCATTTTGTGTCATCTTTGTCCAGCACACTTAAAGATATATTATACTGATTCTGTTTTAAAGCTTTAAAGGTGCATTGTATAAGGTTTAGAGACATAACAGTGGTGAAGTTGTGGGCTACAAGTAATTGAGTTACCCTCACCCCACCCTCCACTCCCAAATGGGTAGAAGAACTCATGTGCTAAAAAAGAAAACCCAAAATGTCCTTGCCAGAGGTGCCTACTGCCCCTTTAGATACAAGTGGCTCATTCTAAGAAAACCCAACAGTTCCTATTTTCAGGTGATTATACATGATGATTATTCTATTTCAGCAAATAGATGCCCTTAAATCTTACACGCTGCCCTTCACAGCACAATATGTCTTTGTATACTCCCTTTGGGATTTTTGGATCTTGTGCAATTTTGCACATACTAAGTTTTTTTTTCAAATTATCATTGATGTCTTTGTCTTTGTGTAAGATAGTGAATATCATTAATTTACCCAGTTTTTAAGGTATGTGATGAAAAGATGAGGTCTAGTGAGCCTAAAACAGCGTAGACACTTACCTTCTAATTATCAGAGGTGTCAAAAGTATTCCTATTCATTACTCATGTAGAAGTATAGATACTAGGATTTAAAAAGACTTCTGTAGAAGTTGAAGTATCAACTCAAGTTTTTTGCTCAAGTAAAAGTGTAAGTACTGGTTTCAAAACTACTTAATGTATAAAGGTAAATGTAAGAGGAAAACATGACATTAGAACAAAAGCTAAGGCTGTGCCACAGGGGCCTATAGTGCACTACCCCACCTCCCCAAAAAACATTTGTGGAAAGACCATAATGAATATAATGTTATATGAATATGTTAATGCTGAAAACTGTGGGATGCACATGGCGATCTGTTTCAGCCACATATATGTCCGTTGAAATGAACGCATTTTAGTCCATTGTAAATGTATTAACCCTCACGTGGTGTCAATATTTTTGTTATTCAGCCAGTGTTTGTGGGTGTGGTGGACCTGGTACATGTGTGGGTTTTTAATGCAACATAATCAAATAATTTTATGTTAACATAGTCAACAGATGTTTTCTTCATCTCAATTATAAGCAATATAAAAAGCATATATATTTAATATTTGCCTTTTGCTAGATCACATTTATGAATTAAGGTGCAACTTGTTTTTAGTTTATTTTTTAATACAATGTAATATAATCAAGATGTCAGTGGAAAAAATAATTAAAAAGAATTACTCATAATTTTCTTTTAATTAAAAATGAAAACGGGTCCCACAAAGCCATATATGTCTGTACTACTGAGCATTAACATGCGTTTCATTGTGGAAGATATGATGACTAGTTGAATATAAGTATTGGAATGGTGCAAAAAGTCAGGTGTGATGGATCATGTATAAACCAATATGGTGTCAGAATGGTATGTAAGTATTTATATATACATATATATATGTATATATATATATTTACACACACACACACACACACACACACACACACATCTCA
>JAPTGZ010000010.1:20919288-20929463 GCA_029814645.1 Fowleria isostigma | reverse complement strand
AGATATATACATATATATATATATATATATGTGTGTGTGTGTGTGTGTGTGTGTGTGTGTGTATACACCTGTTTTTAGTGCAACCAAATATATGTATTTGTACAACCAAAAATTAAAGGTAAACATGGCAGCCAAATGTGACAGTATGTTTTAAGCATTTAGGTAATCAGTCTGTTAAGTTCTGAAAATATGTATTAAAAAAATAGGCTTGTATCACAAGTCACCAATTTTGCAAACCATCGAGATTAATTATGAGCAAAGTGACTTCTAGTATGTTTGTATAACATTACAACTGCACACCATTTTCCCCTCCTTGATGAAAACACCCTGTGAACTCAGCTCTAAACAAAGTGTAAAGGCTGGCAGTATACGTGTGACATGTATGAACTGTGACATGTCAACATGACTGGTTGCATTTATCCCGGCACTGGTTGCGACTGACCAGCCATGCAAGACTGCTGTAACAGTCGCTAAGGTTAATTAACTATCTGGAAACTATTTCAGCCCTGCCAAGTTTGTGTCACTTCAGGTATGTCTCCATTTAATGTCTTCCGCTCTAAGTATAGGTGGCTGGCACAGGCTCAGAATGCTTTTCCGTTGTGTGGAATTATAATGACACGACAGGGAATGCAATAATATGGGCACTGGCTCAAAAAGGTTTCACTCATAGGGTCTCTGAGAACTGTATGTTTGGCAAAAAAATGCAAGTATGGACATTAAAATGATAAAGGCCCTCATCTCTTTTGCATTAGTCATGTAGTTCTATTTAACTTGTACCCAAAAGCAATATCTACAGCTTTAATACAAAATATTAGGTGAAGGATGGTCAGGTAAAAATTTAGATTTTGATCTCTTCTGTGGAAACCATAAGCATAGATGGCAGATTTTCTCAAAGCATAAGAACAGACATATTAAACTGCTCTTTGGTGTCTATAGTCAAACCTCGGTCTTATTTGTTTTGTGTATTAGCATAATCAAATATTGCATGAAACGCACTTGTCATATTGGTGCATTGCTTGTACCTGCAATGTGTCGATGTTATCTTTTGTGTTGAGACAGTTATTGCAACACAATTCATCGGGGGACATCAAAGCCTCTCTTCTCTATGTAAAACAGCGGAAGGCTCTCGGCAGCTTCGTATCAGTAGCTCAGTCAATTGCCACTTCAGGATAGATCTGGGATTTCTCCCACAACAAAATGCATGAACATGTCATAATGTCATATTTATCTGCTGATACAACAGCACTCTCCAAATATTAATTTTTCATAAATGAAGAAAACTACATTTAAAATCCCTTTTGACAGAAAAACCTTCAATATGTGGCATCTTATGTGTGAGCATGTCTGAACTGAATTTATATATATACGTACATATATATATAATGTGAAGAATTCAGTCTTTTTAGTTGCTGTAAGTATGGAATCATTAATTAAGCATGTTCAGTACTCACACTGTATATTACATGAAAATTTTAAATACAAGTCAGGCTGTTTCTCCACATTTATAGTGCACAAAAGGATTAGGTTATCTCTAAAGTAGATGAATCATTAAAGAAATAGCCAAACACATTTATGCCTTGCGCAATGTTTTCAATATTTACACCAAATAAATATTAGGGGCCGCAGAGAGAGATTAAAATCAAGGAAACTACACTATTATATTTTGCTTTCTGTGAAATATTTTAATGATTAGCATTCAGGTGTTTGTGCATGCATGAGCAGAGTTTCAGGGGCAGACACATTTTGGGTGGAACTGGATTATTGCCAACAAGTTCAAATTGAAGACTATTTTTACATTGTTCACAGTGAGTGATTGCTGAGTGTGAGGCATTAGTTACGCTGACTGCAGAGCCATAAATAATATTTTAGTGGGCGAGGATGTGTGTGTCTGTTAGCATGACATCTGGGTTTTAATTCTCAGAGAAAAATCCCATATCTGCATGATCCTACTTACGCAAGCCATCTGAAGAGAATACAGATGAGAGATGGTCCCTCTATTCTCCCAGAACCTCCTTCTACAACAGTGCATGGCAACACACAGTGACCTTGGCTGATTACACATTCCACTCCGGTCTGTATTCAAAAAACCCAGCCTTCAGTATGTGTTTATGATGTGCATGTACTGCAAAGGTACAGGAGTGTGAAAAGGGATTTCAAATTAAATATTTTAATAGCAGAGTGCTTCACATTACTCCTTTTGGGGTTTGTTTGTAGATTAATATGCATGCTTATGGTGGAGGGGCTATGCAAGTGTGTGTGTATTTGTGCACGTAGATCAATATGATTTCATTGCACGTGGCCTATGGGATTTATTAGCATCACTCATTTTATTAATGAGGTAGCAAGTGATAGAGCAACAAGATCACTAAGAGTAATGTTCCACCAGGGGAGTGCAAAGACCGCCACCAGATGGTTTGGTTGGGAATGACTGGAATACCAAGCAGGCTTTACAAACAGAATCATTTTACTTGCAAGGTTAGGTAGCATAATTTTTACCGTGTTTACAGAAGTCGAGTTGAAACAGCCTATTAGAGGGTGATGTAGCACACTCCACTTCAGTCAGGAAACATATGATGATTTATATAGAGTGTAAGTGTGTATAACTCTTTCACATGACTGCCGCAGTGGACTAATATCTTGAGGAAAATAATGTTGTTTAGGGGTCTCTGTTGTGGGCATGCTAAATGTCTGCATCATAACATTTCACATTTCAGTGCTGAAGATTTACAGTGTCGTGTGAGCTAGACTGATCCCAGGTTTAATTTCATAGCAAATTGTTGGCTCTTTGAAGCCTTCAGTTACCACATGGTGACACTGGAAATGGTCTATTTAATACCTGTTACATTGTCACCAGACCCTCCAGTCCTTCAGCTGCCTCAAACCCTCTGTGAGATTGAAGAGGAACAAAGGGAATATGAATTAAGTCTGTAACTGAGCTGGCCCCTGGCATATGTGTGAATTCAGCAGCACTTTATGAGCCTTTCATCTGATTCTGGTCTGATAATTCTTGGTCTTAATTACAACGGTAGCATGCAAGCAGATTGAAAAGATGTGGAACATAGGACGCATAAGGAGAGTATAAAAAATGCTATAAGCTGAAAACACCACTCCCACATTCTAAATTTATAAGGAAAAGTTGAAGTCATGCTGAAGATCAGAAAGCACTGGAATTTGCAATGTCTTAGGCCGTGTGTGAGAGTCCGTGCAGACTTTTCTGCTCTGATTTTAAGCTATTTAACAACCCATTCCCCATTGTACACTATATCCTGAAGCCAAAATCTGTACATGTCCAGGGCAAAATTTAGAGCATTTTAAAAAACTATAATAATGTGAATAGTGTTTATATCCAGACACTGTCACTTCTTATTACAGTGGACACAGCGCATAAACTGCAACCTTGCAAAGGCTAAATATTTAGAGAGAAGCACCAGTCGTTTTATTTGCTTGAAATACAGTCCGCTATGCTGATGTCAAAATGACATTTATTTAGTTATCAGAAAACTGAGCGCTGAAAAAGACCAACACTAAAGTTATTAAAATACAAGTACCACAACTAAATAAGATAAGATTAATAGAGACAGTGATTCTGATTACTAGAGAAAATAAAATTAAAGATAAAAACAGGCAGCATCTGGCTGACAGGACAACTGGTGTATGACTGAATACCGTAATACGGAACATACCAAGATTATCTGCAGGAGATAGACTAGATTGTCTATATAGTTATTTTTAATTTGACCTATCTGTTTGACTGTTCACATAAACCAGCCAACAAACCACTTAACTTGTAGCTCAGTGTAATTGAATTGTACATTCAGAATTTCTGATGACACTGTGAAGAGCTGTCAGCCAGCTTTTACCCACGCTGGTAAGAAATGTTGAAGGACACTTAGGACAGCAAAATGTTGCTATGAGTCACCAAGACTGAAAGCTTTTGCAAACCAAGCAGGAGTGCAGCCAAAAAGAAAAAAGGCACAGGAAAAAAAGAAAAACTTCAAACAGATTGATGAAACATCATCAAAATGAGCATGCTCATCCTTGCTCTCCCAGACATTATAGGAACTCCAAAAGCTGCTGTCTGTGGAATTGACAAGCGGTGCCAGGTCGGCTGTTTGATCTCAGTCGTAATCATTATGATGCTCCTAATTGATACAGGTTTGTCCCTTACTGCTCTAGGTCCAGGTGAAACATTTGATCCTTCCTCCCTAAAGTAGAGCTGTCCCTTGGAGGTGCTTCTATGTAACTGTCACCTTTGTCCCTAAGGCAGAATCACACATCTAAGGCAGCAGAGTCTATAGCACACTGAGGATATTTATATAGAACTACACTGTCAATTTACAACAAATTTTATACTTTTCACACAACTGCCAACCCTTTCCCAAAGTGTGTAACGGCAACACTATTTTTCATTTATTGAAGGACACTCGATGAACGTATACACTCTGTGTTTTTCATCAGTTCAGATTAAAAGCCAAGTTTGGTTCGTATTCAGACTGAACCTTAATTAAACATTGCACAAAAAACTTTACTTAAATAATTAAAATGTTAGTTAGAAATTATTATTCATGGTATCACAACGTGGTAATGCAAATGAAAGCATGGACTGTTGAAAGATTCCAGGTGGATCAAAAACACAGTGAGCTATTCCTGCTCTACAGAGGGTAGGAGGTTTCCAAAATAAATACATTTCTGAGATAATACTGGCTCATTAAGTCAAGTAGATTGCAATAAAACATTGTGCCTACAAATACAGCAAAGAAATGCAACTCATCATGGATGCCTATGTTGCTTTGTAGACTATAATAAAATATGAACTCATCATGTAGTCTCTGTTTTGTCCAAAAACTGGCTTATGCTGGTTCCTGGCATTTCAGTTGTGTTAGACTTTATGCAAAAAAAGGTTAAAGCATTACACGTTAGAGTTTTAATGAGTTTTATAAGACCACGAACACATTCATGTAGAGAAACAAAAATAAAGGTTTAATATTTAATGTTTCTGGTATTTTCAGATAGCATCCTGGTGGTACTATTTGTATTTTCAAATAGTTCAGACCTTTTGTGGTGTATGCTTCCACATAATACTTCTAGTATGTGAGGTTGACAGAATGCTCATAATGACTGATTACCTTCCTCCAGGAAGTCTCTGATGTTGATTTTTCATCCATACTCATATGAACTGAAACCAGTGGCTGTCTTGGAGGTAGAAAAACTGCATTCATCAATCTAAAAACATATGCTCAAGGCTTGACGAGTCAAAGGTCAAAGGCTCGAAAGTCAAGCAGCCCTGACATTTGAGATGAATGTTGAGGTGTTGTTGGATTTGTACTCCCTGCACTACATAGCGTTGCCTAACCTGAGTAAGAAAATGGGTCAAAACTTTGACTCAGTTATGGCCGTATGGTTCGTGAGCCTTCTGGTTACACTGTTTGAAGTAAAACCACACATAAGTCATGACAAGTCGTTTGTCATGACGATCCTATACACCCTAAACCCAGCACCATAAATGATTATGACTAGTGTCATGTCTTATCAGTATTGGTATTACACAAGCTTTACAGCACGACAGCTCAGGTTTAATATTATCATAGGTCATTTACTGCTCTGTTTGCATTGCTTTGAAGGATTTATGTTCGGGTCTACTCACTGTCCACTGTTCATGCAGAAAGGGCTTATAGCGGTCCCAGAAGTGGAAAGATTGGGGATGGAAACAGTTGAGGAGGGTAACACTCCAGCTCAGTTGGGGCGGGGGAGGCAGACATTTAAAAGAGCTTACTGCTGTAGCTTTCACTCTGGCTTTGATTGTCTTTGCTTTGATCTGGTTTGGGCGGCCATGTTGTGCAGTGTTATCCTCCTATAATCTCTGCCATCTCTGAAACACTGCAGTGGAAAAGACACTGACTTGGTGTCAGTGTCTCTGCACTGCCCTCTCTCTCTCCTCTCGCAGGGAGAATGAATCACCTTATCTATGAATAAAAAGTAGAGAAAGATCTTCTGAGAAACCAGTGAATGCAGCTAAAAAAAACATTGTGTCAAGGAATAAAATTCACACAGTTGTTTGAAATGGACTTTACAACTGTATCCCTGACGAGATGACCTGGACTATTTTCGTTCTGCAATTACTCTGCTTTTCTTTATAAAATGAAAACTTTCTCTTAATCAAATGCAACATTACCTCCCCTACAGCAACTAAAAACAGTGTAGCCCAGACAAGCTGTTATGTGGTGTTTTCTATCGGGGAGTTTCTAAGCCCTAACACTAAAGAAAAACTTCAAAGGGATATTGTGCATCTTTCCCAAATTAGCTGCCTGTTCAACTGTCTGAGCACTCTGAGACCATCCTCTGCTGGTAAGAATACATTATACATTTTGTGGTTGTGAAATAACAGGCATTTATGTTGTAGTGCACCAGTGCGCCTGCCAAAGGACAAAAAAACTTGGATGCTCCCTGCATACAGTGCATCCACACAAGAGCCGTGGTACAGTGAATAGAAAATGGATAAAGCCCTTATGGTTTTCAGATCAACATTCCCAGACAGACGTATTTTGTGTGTACTGTATATGATACCTCTTGATGCCCGGAACTCACTCAGCTTGGAGTTAACACAAAGGAAAAGGGCACCGCAGTGCATATACAAGCATTAATACTTGATGGCTGCACAAGTGAAATGTGGTAGAGTGAAGATAAGTCATGTTCTACATAGTTTTTCTCCTCCCTGTCTTGACTTTTAAACATCTTAATAGAAGGTAATAAAAATAACTACATGTTAGTTACAAAACCAGGCCTTTGCAACAGGTCATTTGAGCCATTTGTCCAGAGTCCAAAGAACATATTCAACAGAAATATATTCACCGGGAGGGCTGTCATGCATGTTGACACTCTTTTGGAAGACCGTCTGCTGTTTGCACATGATTTCTATCACCTGCATGTCATTAAAGTGTAAGCATTTGCTAGTGTTAACCATGTGAGCTACATAACAAAAATAAGACCTACATCACACTGAAATGTCTGATCGGTCTGCAGCTGAGGACAATAGAATGCAGTGCTTGGCTTTGTTTTTTCTATCGTAATTACATAAACAAATTCATGATTAAAAGTTGTTCTGAAGCTCTCCGCCAGCTGTTTGACGCAGGCTGACACAGCTGTGTACATGTGTCTTTGCACACTAAATCAAATGTCCTATTGTGCTCATCTGGAGTGAATTAGGTTGCAGGCAGGAGGGGGACCCAGAGGCTTTGATATACAGAGGAGGAAATGGGTAATGTCCTGAAACCACATGCAACATCCTAATAGGAGCTGGTGACTGATAAGAAATAGATAACTAGATCATCTCTGTCTGTCTGCAACCTATAGTCTATTTTTCTATCTTTAACCACTCCACATGCGCGATATTTCGCATATATTAACACATTAAGGTGTGTATCAAGTTGCACACTTTTTCTTATCTCCATCCCTTATTTTTGTTTGAATCAGCAACACTTTCATGTTTAGCTTTAAATGCCTACTTTGTTTATGCAGGCGCAGCCAACTTCACACCCTGAAAACAGAAGGGGAGACAGATTAAAGCAGAATGAGACAAATTAATATCCTCTCCTGGCTGCGGTGATTTCAGAGTGATAGTATTTGAGATGGCTTTGCAGTACCGCTGGTTTGAATCCCAGCAAGAGGGAGAAAATTTAGGGATCCAGTGACAACCAGAAGCTGGAGAGCTACAAATATCACACACCCCACTCCCTATAAATTCAGCTGATGTGCTGTGGAGGAAGGCACTCAAGTCCCAACCACTGGAGTGAAGTTGGTCGGTAGCCAACAGAGGAAATCTGTGGTTGTAGGCAGCTCCTGGGTGAATATGTAGCAGGGTGTGTCTGAAATACAGCTACTCAACCCGATATTTCAATTGCCTGGACAAATAAAAACTTAAAATAGTATTTAAATTATGAATGCTCTATATAACAGTGAAAAATACATAGAAAAATGAGAAAAAAATATAATAGTTTTATTGTTTTTATGATGCAGACTAAATAAATGTACCAGACTGAAATAAAGCAGCATATGTCTTAGTTATGGATTTTAACAGCCTAAGAAAGATATGGCTTTTCATTCATTCATTTAAGGGCATAAATCATTCCCTTTGAAGCACAGCAGAGCCTGTTTGAGCGAAACACAAGAAAGCCAATATGGAGTGCAGCTGGTCAGTTGGGATGAACATGACATGCTGTTTGTTGGGAAGAAAACAGAAAGAAAGGAGAAACGAGGAGATAAAAGAGTGAACACAGATGAGAATCACATTCAATATCGAAAATATCACTTACACATATCTTTTCAGGCTATTGCATGCATTTTCCATGAAATACAGAATCCGCGTCTATCTTTGTGTGAAAACTCGAGGAAAACTACAGCCAGACTGTGCTTCTTATTTTAACCACTGCACATACCACAGCTCTGAAAGGACACGCTATGTTATCACATGTTTGTCACAAAAAGTGCAACTGAACTCACAAGAGCAACCTCTGTTTACACAATTAAGAAGCAGAACACAGACAGTCAGACTTGTGTCAGCCAAGTGTAATAGAATTAAAACTACTGAAGAGAGAATTCAAAAAAACAACCTGACCACAGTGAACCAAAAAATTTAATCAAGTCGTTGTGACTGTGGTCAAGGCAAAACATCACTGCTCTCAGAACTAACAGAGGGTTTCGTCACAGATCATGCAATAGAGATCTGCTGCCCTCTTGTGTGGTAGCATGTAATGGCGGCACAAGGCTTGACCTAACACCAATAACTGGTCATTTTATTCCATGACCAAATGCTGAAAAGTACTGTTAAAGTGATGCACTAATTTGGTTCAATTTCACAATGTATCAATCATTTCCACACAAGCTAGATGGAATATTTTGCAAATGCCAAAGGTATATTACCGGTACACTGGTTTACAATTTATTTATTTATTTATTATGCTATGCCTCAAAGATTAAATGTGCTAAATGTTACATATTTTAACAAGATTAACTGGAAAACAAATGACAAAAGTACTGGTTTGCTGATGTTTTCAAGGTATATAATAAAGTGTTATTACACACATATCCTCCCTCTTGTGTTCTGTTTCTGTTTCCATCTCTGATGTTAATGGGTCGGTTTTGACCCATGTCTTAAATCAGCTGTAAAATACACTAAAAACAGTTATCTATCATCCAATTTGTTTCTCATCTCTTGGTTGCCTTGTTAGGCTTCCTTATTTATGAAAATGTTGGTTTTAATATTTTTGATGTGGGCCTCTGGGCCTTTTTTTTTTGTCAGTATTCCCCTTCATGTGCACTGACAGTCACCACCTCCATACTGACTGGACCTCACATGCCTGGACATGCCCGTCTCTGCTTGTTTGATTTTTGTGCAGGTATACTGATAACAAGGATAAATGAGAATCCACTAAATTTCACATGATTGTTAGAGGAGCTGGTGTCAGTGTGTTGGCTGAGAGTGTACCTAGGATTTCAGTTTTGGCTCTAATTATTGTTTAATAATTTTATTTTTATAACTATGTATAAATACAAAACCGACCATAAGAACTCAAAGGTCATAATTTCAACCAGGGATGTTTGTATTATTTTGTTAAAATTGAGGTTCCTAACAAAGTCAAAAAGTCTTGATGCAACAAACAAATTTTATGTGGTTCTTTTATGTCTTTAAAACCTAAAATGAGTTGGTGCCAACCCTGGCACAAGAGGAAGGATATTCTGGTTTATGTAGATTTATACAATAGATTTATAAATCTTTCACTTGCTAGAACCTGTAAAGGGAATGTATTATAATGTGCAGACAGCGTTTTGAAGTAGATCTGCTAGATCTGAGACAAATATTCCTTTTGAGTAAAACCCATTCTCTCTCTTAAATTCTCAAATTTTACATTTTGACCCAAGACTATATGTTGGAAACTACAGCCAACCAGTATTTTTGACTTGATTTTTCTTTATCAGTGACTCACATGTGATAAAATGTCACTACTTTTATTCTGGAATCATTTTACTTGTAGACCAGTATTAATGGCATTAGCGGTGATCATTACTGTCAGTTGAAGATGAAAAGGTAAAGACAAAGTCAACCATCACTGCATGAAAAATGGGATTTACCTGAACGGTAAACGTTATGTAAAGGCAGGTAAAAGTTACATTTACCATTA
>JAPTGZ010000010.1:20875457-20896161 GCA_029814645.1 Fowleria isostigma | reverse complement strand
GGATCCTTCTCACCTTTTAGTAACTGTATGTGCGTGTCTTCATTTTTCATCAAGTAACAATCAGTTCATCATCCAGCTCTGCAGAAGTCTGATAATGTAATGGCTTCCAGGCGTTTTGGAAGAGGGGAAACATCTAAAACATGTAAGACACCGACCCTCGAGGACCGGATGTGAGGAACGCTGATCTGTGTTTTCAGGTGCCTCCTGAAAAGTGTCACTGGACTTTAAATGAAGATGGATAATTACTAAGGAACCTGAAATTGTTACCACCACTAAGGATGTTATGTTAACATTTTTCTGTCAGCAGGATTATAGCAGTCAACCTTTGTTGAAAAATGGGACCAAGGCGTAACCCAGTTTTTTTTGGAGTAAATCCTGATAAAGAGAAGTGAACCTTAAATGCATTGTATGTAATTTGTTTATATGTGATACTATAGGGCCTTGGTATACACTGTGTACTAGTTTTTTATGCATTCATATCAATTTCAATATATGTTTTAAATGTATACATATGTGGTGAATCTAACAATAAATATGTTAACCCAGTAAATGCCTGTTTACTTATGAGTTGCTGCTTTAATTTACTCACCAAGCTGAAAGCACAAGCCTTACACTCTTATACTTATATTGAAACAAATAGTTTGACTATAAATATAATTTTTTAAAGGTATCATTCTGGTAATATTCTGGGACAACTGATAAATCTTAAAATATATAATTCTAGAAAGTGTCAAAGCTGCAAGGTGAATGATCTTGCATTTAACTTTTCTAGTACTGATATATGTGATGCATTATATTAGAAATTTATTGATCCCTTGGGCGGACCCTCCAGGAAATTGAGGATACACAACTCAAATTTTAGTGACAAATATTTAATTTAATTACAATTACATACCGCTTTATTATTTCCTCTGCAGTTATGACCGGAAGTGTGTCCGTTGTGTTATTGGTCCGGTAGAAACAAGGAAATTAAAAACCTTTAGCAGGTGCTCCACTGAGACATAAACCCACCACCTTTCGAGGGTGGCTGTGACCCACTGAGTACTGGAAAGAGGTTCGTATTCTTATATACTGTAAAATAGTGTACATTGAATCAATAGCCAGGTCGGCGTCATGGAACGAAACGATTTAAAGGACTTGACCATTCATCGACGCCGGTTAGCTAGCAGCAGGCTAACCCAGCTGGGAATAGGTGCAGTAATGATTGGTGGAAATTTACCATTCCGTGGTGTATGGATGTCTTGAGATGTCACGCATATTAAAGACCGTAAGGATTAGATAAAAGTAGTTATTTTTTTTTAAATATATATATATATCCTGGTGTTAGCTTCCTTATCAGTAGGTGGTTTATAAGCATGTAATGTTGTTGTAGCTTCAGTCCAGTGGATGACAGGTTTGATATTTTCCTCTTCCAGGACAACATGGGACTCCTGTCTGACCCAAACAGAAGACGGGCTCTCATCAACCTGCTCACCCGACTAAATGCTCCTATATGGTGAGTATCGGAGATGCGATCAGTGGAGAACTAAGATGAAGTGTGACGTTAACCCTTCCCTTCCTCCTCTCCTCCACCTCAGTGCGGTCTGCTACATCGCGGGTGTGGCCTGGTTCATGGGTCTGGCCTTTGAGCCCTTCACTCTGCGGACTTACATGTCGGAGAACGCCATGGGTTCCACGATGGTAGAGGAGCGATTTCCAGCAGGAGAGAGGGCAGCGGCCACGGGCAGGGAGTTTGCAGCTCATAAAAAGAGAGCTGGGTAAGCAACACAAAACTACAGAGATTCTAGACCTTGTATTTTATCAGAACAACAAAGAGGAAGTTTGTGCAAAATATTGTGTTTTGATCAATCAGATTATCATAATTTTATTGATTGACTTGTTTATTTTGAGCTTGTGCACTCTGTGTACAATGTTGTTTTAATTCACAATAACATAAAAAAACAGGACATACACATATACATTTTTTATGTATACACAAATATACATAAACATATACAATAATTCATTATTAATATACACCCACAGTGGCCCAAAAATGAGTGAGAAGAAGTAAAACTCAGTTACTCCCACCCCCTAGTTCACTACTTAACCTATAAGGATCCAGTGTGACATTTGTGGCACCTCCCAAATAATTTTTTCCTTTTTTTTAACCGTCCTTAAGTGGTTTAACTATTTATTCTAATATTATCTTCTCTGTTTTTTTGGGGTTTTTTTGTTTGTTTTTGTTTGTTTTTTTGGGGGGGGGGTCAGTGAAAATCAGGTGTTTTCCAACATTTAATTTACTAATCATATAAATGTGCATAAAAGTTTAGAGTAAGGTTGAGGATTATTATGTCAAAAACAGAAAACTGAAGCAAAAGTAAGTTTTTCAGCAAAATCCATCATTAACTGAACATAAACCCAGTGTGTCCATCCACTGTCACTGATCCAACTCCATGGGTTTTACCAGTGAATCAGTGTTGTAGAAGATGATGGTGTTTCTACAGTAACTACTGAGCCTCTGAACATCCACATGGGTCATATTTGATGACCATGAAAAGATTAATAACTGTATTTTTCACCAATTAATTACATGTATTAGTGGATCAACAAGTATTAAACAGTTTATATCAGTACATAATTTTGGTAGATGGTGGATGTCTGGTTAAAAATAATTAAATATAGAGAAAACAGAGACGCAAGTAGTGCCAGGTCTTTATGGGTTAAACTTATATGGTTCCAGTTATATCAGAGAAATTTGTTATAAAAATGCATTAGTACACCAAGCTAATTTTAACACAACATACAGAACATGATTTTACCCAATAAAGAGAAAAATAATAACAAAACACAACAGATTATTGGAACTAAAATGAAATAATGTAAAAATGTAACTGTATAATAAATAATGTCAATGAATAAAGTAAAAAATAAGAGAAAAGTAAAAAACAAAACACACACACATAAGAAGAAAATAAGAAAAAAAAACACATGACCTCTAAAGACCTTCATCTCTATATTGTTTTATGACCTTTAAATATTTTATTTATTATTATCTTTTAAAATATTTACCACAGATTAAAAATGTCTGTATTGAGTTTGTCATTTCCTAAACACCAGTTTTCTATGACGTTTTCTTTCATGTAAATTAGAAATTTAGGAAACAAATCGTCTCCGCTGTACTGCATTAGACATTTCTCATAAACCCCATGTAACCTCATCATAACATAAACCTTTATACTACAATGTGATTTTAAGTTTTGTGTTTCAGCTGCTCTTTTATGTTTCAAAACTCATTTTTTTCATCCCAAATATTTTTGCCATGTAGAATATAAATCTATTTGTTATGACTTGGAAAAAAAGGTGTTCATATGCTGTGACTGTTGAAATTTGCTCCTTAGATTTGGAAATGTTTATCAGATGTTTTTAATGCTCAGTTTGATCCATAAAAAAATTTAAATCAGGGTTCCCACGCATCCTGGAAAACCTGGAAAATGATTGACTAATTTCCCAATCATTGAAAACATATGGAAAATAAGAAAAAAGGTCAATTGTCATCGAAACGGTTAGTTTATCCTGGAAAATTATTTCTCCTCTGATTCCTTTCCCTGCCTTGTGATCTCAGATGCCTAAACTGAGATAAAACAAAGGAAACTGTTTTTCAGTGATTTATTTAAATATTTTTAGAGGAAGTGCAGGAGAAAAGGTAAGAAAGTAGAGTTGTCCAGTTGAACATTGTAACTCCAGTTTGTCTTGTTAATGAAGTGCTCTGTTGTAATCTGTGGGTTTGTTTGCATCATTCTATGATACATTTATCATCATTATTTTCATTGGTAAATTATAGCTATAGACTGCACATCAAATTTCTGAATAATAAACATAGAAACAGTCTGGGTAAATGCAAGTTCCAACTGTACAAAAAAACACTTCCACAGAATGAGGGGACAGGGGAATGGACGGGATAACTTATCTCTGTAGCGGCTGAAAAATTCATTGAAAATAATTTCAGTGAAAGAGTGGAAAACCCTGGAGATTCTGTACATAACCCTATAGGTATGAACACAATGGTCAGGACTTTGAGCCTTGGTTTGCTTCTGTGTTTGACTTTAGCCACTCTACTAATATCTGCTTATCTGCCGTTGATGTCTTTGCAGTGGAATGCCAGTCGATTGGCTGGTGAAAACTATGCAGTCTCGAGGGTTGGAAGTTTTCACTCAGAAATTCTCTCGCACCCTGCCCTTCCCTGATGAAAACAAAGAGAGATATGTGAGAAAAATAGATATTTGTAACAGTGCATCCTATTTTTATTTCATGTTCAATCATTATATTCAGTTTTCTTGCTAAGAATACCACGTGTACAACTTGTACATATTATTTCATTTATATTCTCCCCGTTCTCTATTCTTATTCTGTGCCATGTCGTCTGTAGATGGTGAAAGGTACAAATGTATACGGGATCCTTAGGGCCCCAAGAGCTCCCAGGACTGAAGCCTTGGTGCTGACGGCTCCCTGCAGCCCGGGCGATGACAACAACCAGGCAGTGGGACTGTTGCTTGGCTTGGCCCAGTACTTCAGGAGTGAGTGTCACCTTCAAGTCTGTGCTGGGTTTACACGTAGGAACTGAGAATAACACGCTAAAGACCCCTGAGGTCTTCATCAAGTGGCTGCTTTTTTAAAGTAAAAAATGCAGGTTCACCTCCGCTGCAGTGCTCCTGATCTGTTAAAGTACATTCATTATGAGGAGTTTCATTTATGTATTTAGTTTTTTATTTAGAATATCAAAAAACAGCAAGAAAAAAATAGTCAAAAAACATTCAAAAAGGAGCAGGATGAAGTACAATTTACGTATTTCTGCCACCTCACCCCATCTTTTTCTACTAATAACTCAGTCCCATGTCAGCAGTAAAAATAGCTAAAAATAATCTATTACCAACACATATACAGAAATTATTCAGTATTTATGAGGGGGGTTATAATTTAAGGGGAAAAATTGACTTTAATGTTCAGTTAATACATACAACAAGGAAAAGTTTTTGTGTTTCAGTCACAGTGAGACTATGGAACAGATTCAACATAGAGTTAAAGCAATGTCCAAGCATGAAACAGTGTAAAACGAGGTACAGGGGTGAGGGATGTGTTGGGTATCACTGGATGTTATGAGGAGGTACAAGTATGTGGTATGTGAATATATGTATATGTTTGCACATATATATGTGTTATTATGAGTATATGTAAATTGTATTTATATTTCTTCATAATGAGTAATAAAAATTAAGAATAAGTCAGAAACAAAATTATTTAACAATTAGTATCAGGCATTAGGGTATAGGTATGTTTAGACTAGGAAGCTTATTATTTTTATTAATAATTTAAGGAGTGGAAGTTTATAAGTTATACTTCTCGCTCCTTTAAATTATTAATAAAAATAATAAGCTTCCTAGTCTAAACATATCTGTACCAGGGTGTAAACATTTAAGCATAGGACATATTATTCAAATGTTTTGTCTTGTTTATTTATTTTCCTTTTTTTTTTTTACATTCATATTCGAAATAAAATACTTCAATCAATCAAAAAGTAAATTAACAAATCCTACACATCAAATAAATTTTAACCAATCCTGCACACAACAAAAAAATACATATCAAAAATAAACTCTGTCCATTTCATAACTGCATTATTTATTGGAGGACTCTTGTGTTACTTAACAGATCAGATTTACTGGGCCAAGGATATCATCTTTCTTGTGAATGAGCATGATCTGATTGGTATGCAGGCCTGGCTGGAGGGTTACCACCACACCAACACCACAGGTAACTAATGACCTGCTAATGACCTGCACAGTTATTACGCACATTTCTGCCTCTGCAGTCAACCCCGTTAATGCATTCTACTTTATTTAGGCATTGACTGGTCGCCGCTGCAAGGCCGTGGAGGTTCAATCCAAGCTGCCCTGTCCCTAGAGCTCAGCAGTGACATTATCACTAGTTTGGACCTGGTACTGGAAGGACTCAATGGTCAGCTACCCAACCTGGATTTAGCAAACCTTTTCTATGCCTTCTGTCAAAAGATAGGAGTCACTTGCACTATACAGGGAAAGGTAATGACACTTTTTTGTCACATCATGTGTGTAATAACATAGCAATGTGTGTTTCCATTGATAGTTACAGTTGTGCTCATAAGTTTACATACCCCAGCAGTATTTGTGAGTTTTTGGCCATTTTTCACAGAATATGAATGATTCTACAAAATCTTTTCTGTCATTCATGATAAGTGGTTGGATGAAGCCTTTTATTATCAAACAAATGCGTCTGCTCTTTTTAAATTATGACAACAGAAACTTTCTTCTGGCAACTCAACCATGCAGCCCATTTTTATGTAAGTGTCTCCTTATTGTGCGTCTTGAAACAGCCACAACACTTTTTTTAGAGACTCCTGTATGTCAGCTGAAGTTATTAATGTTTTTTTTTTTTTGCATCCCAAACAATTTTCCCGGCAGTTGAGTCTTGAATCTCTTTTGGTCTTCCTGACCGTGACTTAGTTTCAACAGAACCCCTCATTTTCCACTTCTTTATTAGAGTTTGAACACTGCTGATTAGTATTTTCAACTCCTTGGATATCTTTTTATATCATTTTCCTGCTTCATACAGTTCAGTTACCTTCTCCTGCAGATCTTTCGATAATTATTTTTGCTTTCCCCATGACTTGGGATTCAGAAACATTAGTGCAGCACTGGAAGGAACATGCAAGGGTCTGTCAGGACCCCAAAAACTCACTGACTTTTTATACACACACTTTGATTGTAAGCAAACAGATCACATGTGAGGTTGGTTAGCTTTAATAGCCTTTTAAACCCATGTGTGTCAACTTGTGTATGTTATCAGGCCAAAGCCTCCAGGGTATGTAAACTTTTAATCAAGGTTATTTGGATAGTTTCTGTTGTCACTATGATTTTAATAAGAGCAAACACATTTGTTTGATGATAAACCACTAAACCACTAAACCACTAACCACGAGTGAAGAAAAGGTTTTATATCATTCATATTCTCTAAAAATGGGCAAAAAAATCATAAATTCTGCTAGGGCATGTAATTATGAGCACAACTGTACATCTGTCTTCCCTCCTATCTGTGCAGCTGCAGAGAAATGACTGGGACAGTGTATCCGGCTATAGCCATGCCGTCCAGACCATGATGCTGATGGTCATGAAGCAAGCCACCGGCCGACCGTGGGGGGACCACGGCCTTTTTTTGCGTTACCACATCGAGGCTGCCACCATTAAGGGCATTAACAGCTTCCGACAATACAAGACAGATCTCACCACTATTGGCAGGTCAGAACAAATAAATGATCTTTTTTTAATCTAATCCTGAAAGCTGTATTTAACTTTTTTGTGTTAATAAATGTCCCATAGACTCCTGGAAGGAATGTATCGTAAGCTAAATAACCTCTTGGAGCGCCTCCACCAGTCCTACTTCTTCTACCTTATGCCATCGCTGTCTCATTTTGTCTCCATTGGATACTACATGCCAGCATTCGGCCTGCTCGCCGTCATCCTTCTTCTTCGTGTATCCTCTTGCCATTAGCAAGTTAAATGCAAAGGAAAAAGTCGGTGAATTCAAACAGTACATCTGTGTGATTAAATTGTGGTAGTGAGGTTTGTTGTTGCCCTTGACTATTAATCAGGCCTTAGACCTTTGGGTTCAACTAGCAACTCCACCAGTAAGAGCAGAGGATGGTATCGCTGACGTGGAACAGGTAACACGCTCTTCTCCTGCAATAAAACATATAGTTGAAGAAAAAGTGATTAGACCGCCCTATGTTTTCTTCAATTTATTGTTAATTTTAAGCCCTGGTACATCTAAAGGTACATTTGTTAGGACAAATATAATGAACAACAAAAATAGCTCTTAAGAAATTCATTTAAGAGCTGATGTGTATCCATTTTCCATGGTTTTCTATATAATAACCAAAATCACACAAGTTCTTACATCAGTATCTATGTCATTGTACTGACAAAAACAGTGCTTTTAGACATTCCATGTTTTCTTTTCTGTCTGTTTTAGTCACATGATACACACAGGAGTTAGAAGGAAATGATGCAATTTCATAATAAAAATGTGCTTGTCTTGCAGTCGAGTCCAGGCGTGCTGTCTGTGCTGACTCCTCTGGTGATCAGCCACTTGACCGGAGCCGCTCTGTACTACTTCCCCATCCGATTTCAGGCGACAGCTGTGGAACACTTCCCAGTATCTGAGAGTGAGGCTGTGGTCCTGACAGCTATTGCTATTTACACAGCTGGCCTCGCTCTGCCCCATAACACACACAGGTACATACTGACACCTGCAACACCCTGATTTAGATCTATTAAAAGATCTGCTCCTCTGAAGTGTGAAATATGAACATTGATTTAATAACAGTACTACATGTACATCAGTTATTATAGGGGTTTATTCATTTATTCACTTTGGTTTTATAAGTAGTTTTAGTTTTATGTGTAAGAAGGGACTAGTTTTACTCATTCAGATGTTATTAGGTAGGGCTGGGTACTATATCATTACTCATATTACATATCATATTACTTTGTTTAATAGAGGTTTTACTTACTGAAAATTATGAAAAAACACCGTATTTGTAAATTCAACATAATTCCTCTGGTGACCTTTCTTGCTTCTTACAATACATTAAAGGTCAGTGTATTTATACAGTTGTATATGGTAAATAGGTTTACTAAATAGTACTTTTTAATCCACTTTTATTTTCATGTTGGAAGAAAACATTAAACTAAAATTGTTCATACCACTGACAAAAAAATGGTAACCTAATATTTTGACCATATCCCCAACTTTCTCAATGAGGAAATAATTTATAGGAGCTAAAAAGGGTAGGATAAAAGAATGATGATCTCAAAAACAAAGGGGATTTTATCAGTTTAATTTTAGTTTCCGGGTGTGTTTTTTCATTTTTTCTTTCCATTTACACACAACCTGATTTAAAAAAAAAAAAAAAAAAAAAAAAAATTCCTCATCTGAATTTAAGTAACCATATAGGTAAGATTGTAGAATTACTGCAGTATAGTGAATTTCCTCTTTTGTTTATTTTTTATTCATTTATCAGGGACAGTGCAGTTAAACATAGATACAGTCTTGCAGCTGATGTGATGCATATAGAGGTTATAGCTAGTGCTAATTTCCAACTCCTGTCACTGGTTGGGCTTTTCCTATAACACTACAGTACATTACGATGCATCACATTACAATATATAGTAAAAAAAAAAAAAAAGAGAAAAGAAGACAGAAAAAAAACACTGTTTTATATAAAAACCCAATTCAGTTGTCCATAATTACTGCTTGCGGATCAATTAAATCTATCTGTACTGAGTAGCTTCTCATTTCATTAACAACCATCAGTTTGTAGAGAACGAAGATTGAACTGTGTTTCAATGGGAAAATGTTGTCTGACGAGTCCAGGTTGTCTCTGTTCCAGAGAGATGGCTGCATCAGGGTGCGAAGAGAGGCAGATGAAGAGATTACCCATCATGCCTAGTACCTACAGTACAAGCCTATGGTTGTTTTAATTGGTCAGGTTCAGGTTCAGCAACAATATGCGTCCAAAAAATGGAAAAAGAAACAAAAAAAAAAACCCAACATTGTCTCAGTGAGAGTTATACAAATATGCAAACTTGTAAACTAACCTTACTTAAGAACTATTAATATCTGCGTTATTATTCCTGCCACTGCAAATGTGATTACATCAAGATAATTACTTGCAGGAGAAGTGATAAATGAAAAAAGGTGCATAAGGGGCAGACAAAACAGTAATGTTGCAGCTGTTATTGTCTATTTTTACTTTTCCTGCTTAAAATGTACTTTTTTTTCCCCCCACTTTTGGTTTTCTAGTTAGCATTTTCATTTTTTATTTTTGGATTCTTCAGTTACCTACTAGTTCAAAAACTGTATAGGAAAACCCAGAATGGAGAGAGTGTAGGCCTTTCTGTAATGATATGTTTTTTAATGAATTTATTTCAATAATTTATGTACTTTCCTTTTATTATCTACTTTGTTATTATGTGTTTATTTATTTATAACTGATTTTCTTCTAATAAAACGTTTATTAGCAAAAATCAATAAATAAACATGAGTCAGACATGAGCTGATACACTGCTCTGAATTGACTATCCAGGCTGGTTGAGATAAAGGGAGAGTAATTTTCAGTGATATTGTTTGTTTGTTGCAGGCTGCTGTCCGGTGAGGGGGCGGAGCAGGACTGGCGGGTGTTGAAGCTCATCGCCGTGCTCTACATGGCCGTGCTGCTGGGCTGCACCGCCCTCATTAACTTCTCTCTGGGCTTCATCCTGGCTCTCACCCTTGTGCCCATGGCTGCATTTGTCACACCCCACAGACCAAAGTAATCAAACCCGCACTCCACTTTGTCTCCACTGTGTCCACCATCCCGACCCATTACTCATATTATTTCTGTCTCCTTTTCCTCTCCACTCAGGGTTCTGTCTGCCTTCATCATGGTCGTTCTTAGCCCGGCCTGCACACTCCTCTTTTCCGTCTTCTTCTTCCAAGAGCTGCAGGAAATGCCCGTCAGCTTTGAAGACGGTTGGATGCTCTTCCTGTCAGTCATCTCACAGGGCATCTTAGACCACGCCCTCTACGGCTCTCTGGTCTACCCACTTATAGCCTTGATGGTCTATCCGTGCTGGCTTATTTTCTGGAACATTCTCTTCTGGAAGTAGAGGTCGAACGGGGAAAAGCAAAAAAAACAAAACAAAAACCCTGAAGTATTCTCAGGTTTGTTGTCAGTGGTGGAAGATGCAGAAAGAGTCAAATCCACAGTTGATATTGTAAGAGCATAGAAGTGGTAGGAGGGACTTCAGTTTTGGACACTTGTTGGCATGGTAACAGTAACTCGGAAGCATCTGATCTTACATTGTGGAGGAACTTTTAAGAGGAATTTTTAAACCAAGAATGGACTTGTTTCTACTTCATTCTTACAAATGTTGAAATGGAGAAAGGTGATCGTTTCTAAAGGTTATTTCATACGTCAGCTGCTTTCTGTAAAAAAAAAAAAAAGGTTGAAACTTCACGAGTGTCTTTTTTAAATTTTTGTGGAATATTAATTAAAAACAAACAAATCAAATTTCCAATACAAGGAACATACATTAGTGAATTGTGAATATGTTGACCTCCTTGGAAATTTGAGTTGTGTCATCTAAGTTAACCACTGCACTGTTTGTTTTGGTTTTATTTCATTTAACAGGCAAAATGGCAATGTGTGGTGGAAGCCGGTGGGTTGGCCTTTGACATCTGCAGAGCTCTCACTCAGTTGAACAAGCCATCACTACATTTAAAGTTTTATACTTATTTTGATAACCTTCTGTAAAATGTTTATTTTTTATTTATAAATGCCAAAATAAAGACTGGAAAGGTGTGCCTTTTGTGTTTTCATCATCATTTTAGCATTATCTTCCAATAAAGATCAAATAAGCACCCACATACAACCTCAAAAGAGCACACATCAATATTCCTTTAGTACTTTACTTTTGAGCAGGGGTCTCTAACTCATTTCTTCCACATTCAGGGCCAATTAGGCCACATTCAGCCCAATTTCAAGCGGGCCGGACCAGTAAAGTAATAACATCATACTCTATGAATAATTACAACTTTTTCTGTTTTGGTGCAATAAAAAACAAATTATGAAAATATTTACAAACCATCCTTTCACAAAAAATATAAAAAACCTGAAAAAAATGAAATTTTCTAAGAAAAATAACTGCAGTTTTAACAATATTACATCTGAACTTGTATTTACATATGTGCATTACACTCAGTATTACACAAACATTTAGTAACAGTGTTAAGAATTTGGAACTAAAGTAAGAGCAGTTTCTCTTTAGCCCAGGTCATTGTTCTCGGTTCAACTGGACTTGTTTTGTTCCAAAAGAGCAAAACGAGTCCGGTTGAACCTAGAAAAATAGAATTGTCACCATTTATAGGTTATTATGCTATTATTTTATCTTTGATCATATCGAGCTGAATGTGGAACGTGAACCAAAATGAGTTCAACCCCCTTGATTGTAAATATCTTCAGTGGTTTTTGCACTTTGGAAGTTCGTCCTGTGGGCCAGATTGGACCTTTTGGTGAGGCGATTTTTGGCTCACGGGCCGCATGTTTGAGGCCCCGGGTCTAAAATGACAATAACAGTAATTCTTGATTCTCCTGCTCAGTAGTTTTAGAGTCAGTTTTTATTCACTTGCCTAAGATGCTGTATTACATGTAATAAAACTGTAGCTGCACCATAAAAATCTCTGAACAGGAGAAAACCAAACTGCATTCATGTTAACTTTGTCATTCCAAAGACAAACAGATGACAAAACAGGATTTCTTCAGTTTGATTATGTTTATTCAGCTAATGCAACTTTTTTTTTTTTTTTACAGTATTATGTACTGAAAACAGATCCTTCCATTGCCGTCACAGCTCAGAGGGAATCAAGTAAAATTAGATCAATCGTTAAAATGTACATCAGTTGCTCAATGCATCATTAAAAATAATACACTCAATACAATGTTATAAAAAAATAAAAGCACTTGACAAACCCTGTAAACACAACATACCGCCTTCCTAACCATGGCTTTTTCTATGTTTCCATTATTTTTTGGCACCATCAAATGACACACTTAAACAGAACAGGGTACTCTGGTACAAGGCTTTACCTCTCGTCTCTTATCACAGTCGGCAGAAACTCAAAGTATGACATTCCCTCATCTTCAGCTGCAATACAATGCAAAGAGCTCCTCACATCCTCCCCCTAAAATAAATATCAGGCTGTCCGTGTTGTTTGCACCACACACATACCTTTCAAATAAATAAAAGAAGTCTTGCCAGATTCTGATGTATGTCATGTCCATATTAATGATTAAAAGCTTTCACTGCAGGTCATCGTCCGAGCACTGGCCAGTGCAGCTCTTTGTCATGCTACAGTGCTTCAAACCCTCCGGTCTCCAGCAGCCAGACAGCTGTGAGGACTCAGTGCACTCGACAGTCACAAAGTAAGTGTGTTCATGTCAACATGTGTGTGAGCTAACTGGTAGAATGAGCATCCTGGCTCTGTGTGTGTATGCGTGTGTGTTAAAGTGTGTGAGTGATGGCAACAACAGAGTGACGCTGGGCAGTCAGCTGCTGCTTAAACCAGGCTCTCCTCGATCCTCTCTCCTTCCTTTTTCCTTTGAGAAAAAGAGTGGGTGGGGTGTTAGGTATCGGAACTAGCAGGTCAATGACTCCTAGATATCAAGTAGTACCTGCTGGATGCAGCTCTGCTTGTGTGTGTCTGGTCTGGCTGTGGCACAGATCTCACAGCCAGGACGGGACGGCTTGTTGATAAACGTGCAAGAAGGACAAGCCCACTCCGTCTGCTGACAAGAAGAGTACAGGCATTAGACGACCAAATTCATACATGGGCAGGTCTAGTTTCTCACAGGAACAAACTCATGTTAAACACATAGGAGGAAATTAAAAGCAAAAAACAAGTTTGTTACAAATTGCCGACTACATGAATTTGCAACTCCACATTCTTCAGAATCATTTACAGAGCTCAGCATAAATGAGTCTACCCAACAGATCTGTCGCAAATCCTTTAGTTTTCTTTGAGAATCAACATTTCCTATAGGACACTATACAACATATTATGTTCTCAGTTAAGGAAATGTTCAACAAAACTCAGTTTTGTACAAATTTTTTGAAACTGTGAATGAAATTCATTAAGATGTTGATTAAAATCTTACTTTTCAAAGGGGGATATACTCATTTATGCAGAGCACCATATATCATATATATACATTTATATTACCTAATTTTGGTGCCTATAATCTGTTGTGTTTTATGAGTTTTTTTCTCTTTATTGGGTACATTTGGGTTGGGTTTTGTATGTTGCTAAAGTTAATTTTGGTGTACTAATATATGTTTACAACTAGTTTCTCTCGTATAATTGTAACCATACAAGTTTAAGTAATGAAACCAGGGGTGGGAGTAAATAAATTTTACTTCCTCTCACTCTCTTTTTGGGCTATAAGGGGTGTATATTAATAGCAAATTATTGTATATATTTATGTATATTTGTGTAAACATTATGATATGTATATAATATGTGGATTTTGTGTTATTTCTGTTATTGTGAACAACACTGTACACAGAGTGCACAAGCTCAAAATAAATAATCAATCAATCAATGTATTAGATCATCGGTTCTCAAACTGGGGCATGAGTACACCCAGGAGTATGCAAGAGGCTGTAGAGAGTACACAGGAGAAGAAAACTTTTTTTACATCTTCTACTACATCTTAAAATTTGGCAGAGAGGTTATTTTATACATTTTATTAAGTATTGTTGTTCATTTAAATGCCAGTACTTTTTTAAAAATGTATTTGCTCTTCTTACAGACAATTTTTAATAGTCTGCAGTTCTTGGGGGTACAAGGCTGTGGCTCAAATGTCTTAAGGGGGTATGTGACCGTAAAAAGTTTGGGAACCACTGCATTAGATGGACTAGAACAACTAGTATAATTCTGTTCACGTCATGTGACAACTACACTTATAACACTTTAACAACTCTATGTGATCACTTTGAAAGTTCCCTTTGATTTATGAAAGAACCACTACCTCCGAGCTGCAGCTACACTACATTACCATGCCAATTTTCTCCAGTATGAAGTAAAGCACTTTTGTGATACTGTTTTTAAAGCACAAATCATCTCACTAATCCCTTAATCTCTCCTGTGCCCAGATGTTATGTTGCCGTTTGCTGCTCCTATCATATCCTGTACTGTCTGGCTGCAGGACTGGATGGCTTTTTTTATTATTATTATTATTATTATTGTCAATGCAGCTGTAAAGTGGCACAAAAACAAATTTCCTTATGGAAACATTAAGGATCAGTTATTTTATGGATGAGCTGACAAACGTCCCCAATGAACAACACATTCTGTTTACGCAGCCACTTTTTGAACATTCACTGGAGAAGTTTCCGTGTACAAGAACCTTCTCCGCCGTCTGCTCACAGGCAGTGATACATACATTCATACATCTCACTCAACTACATCAACTGCTGCATCACCACAAACAAGTCCTGTTGTCAAAGCTAACACACAAGTACTCTGCAAAACAGGCGAGACAGCTTCTATATTAAACATAATTCTACGTGTGAAATCATTATCAGCTGCTCTCAGGTGACAGTTACTGCATTTACTTCATTAGATGTTGCATAATTTCCTGTTAAAACTGTGATTTTTGTCAGAAGTTGTTAGGAACTGTTCTTGTATCTTGTGGGCTTGTGAACTTCACTTTTGGAATTTATCTGGATTGTTACAGACATTTCTGTGTAATAACCAAGAGAAACTGACCAACTCTCTCCACTGGACTGATCTCAACTGGCACCGAAATATTTAACAAAAGAATCACATTTTCCTCTTTAAATGCATCACAAACAGGCTGACAGCATTTACAATCAAACTCAAAGAACTTAACTTTACACTCCTACTTGAGGTTCAACTTTTGCTTTCCAAACTTCTAATCTAAACCCCTTCAATTCCCATTTAACATCTGTGTGTCCAGGAGCACAGATTGAGGGGAACTTACCTGTGTTTTATTGGCTTTGTTGGTTTTATCGTTTAGCTGCAGATTCTCTATGTCAAGGACATCTTTAATGTCGCCTGGTCTGTCACTTCCTGCGCCCGAGCTGCCTGCAGTCGATAAAAACGGCAAATGTTGATTTGAAGATAAACATTTCCTTGATTCAATGTAGAGTAATAACTACAGTCTCTTTTCCAAACATTTGTCTTAAAGTTCAAGGTATTTCCATGCATAGCAGATATAGAAGCTGAATAAAGTATTGTCTTTTTCATACACAACAAAGGAGGAAAATATAACCCTAAAGTCATCACATTCAATATTTAATAAAACATTTGATCATACTCTAGTGGTTTTATTTTATATAATAACGATCAGTGTTCCTTTCATGTAACCAGAACAATTGTCCAGTAGAGTGGGGTAACATGACCAAAATGTATATCATGATTGTTTTTTGTTTTTTTTTTAATTTTGGTGATTTCATATTATTTCACAATATATGTTTTATTAAGTTTCTTCATGTATTGTGTATACTGAGTGCTAATACGTCACGTAATCACTAAGCATGTTGCAAAATGTGAAAAACTTTTATTGTGCAAAATGTAATCTATCAAACACTGATACAGAGACATGTCAAGAACTCTTCAATGCTATTAATTGACCTAAAATAGTCAATGCCTTGAATCCAGTGTTTTGGTGAAACTAATGAACTTGTGTTACTATTCTAACAGTAGCAGGACCATGTCCTTACACAGGTAAATAGTTACTGCACTTGTAATATCATACAGAGAAAGTTGTAGGAAATTCATGAGAAATACACCTTAACAGGGTTTACTTCACAGCAAATTCTGCATATTATAAAACCTTATTGAAACATTCATGTTGTGGTTCCAGCTTTGGAATGGGGGTGTATAGAAAAATTAATTTGGTATGAAAAATTTAAACCAATTCACTGGTTCAGCACTATATTCTATAGTAGTACTGTTCATTAAAATCAGCATAAAAACATTTAAATACTAAATAAATCCATCAGGATTTGATAGGAAAAATGTGTAACTACTTCTAAAGGGCAATGTGAACGGAAGAGGACTAGTCTAGACCCACCCTGGTTGTTGTGGGGTAGCCTTGAGGGCAGGGTGCTGTAACCCCTCCAGTCTTGCGAGGTGGGGCCGTTGCCAGGGGGCAGAGGGGGGGCGAGAAGGGCGCTCTCCAGGTCCTGCTGGAACAGCTGGCGTGTAATTCGGGCTTGACGGGCGGAGATCAGGTAGAGGTACGCTGTGTCCCCGTCCTTCTGCACGCCGTAAGAAGCCAGTGACCTCGGCTCCGTGCACAAGCACTGACCGATCACCCAACGCTGGACGCGCGGATGGAAGCCATACTCAAGAAACACCTGCAGACAAATTTTAGCCAATAAGGATTAGGAACGCTGGTTTAATCTCAGCTGCATCATATTTACAGGATAATGCCTCACCTGTTGCTTGAGTGCAGCCACTGTCATGTAGGGGAACACTTTGACTGTGACACAACAGGATGATGAAACGTCCTCCACAACCACAGATAAACTGGAAGGCAGATGTGACAGTAGAATCTGAATATGTGCATAACCTATGAGTCACTGTCACCTCAAATCAGTCCTCAACCCGACACCTATCATGTCTCACCTAATCTCTCCATCGGCGTAGTTTTTCTCAGACAGTTGAATTGTCAGCGCCGCTTTCTGACGAGCCAGAGACGTCGCGTGTTGTGAGGCGGCTTGAGCGTCACCTGCTTCAATCGCCCTGGTGAGCTCCAGGCACAGCTCCTCTACAGCAAAGAGGTAGCAATCAAAAGTGACGTTTTTAGAGCGTGTTAAGAGCAAAGCAAAAGGAAAAGACGTCAAGTTAAAGAGAGATACCCACCAGTGAGAGGCAGAGAGGCTGAGCTCCACGGCTCCATCGCCACAGTCGTGTGTGTCTGCGTGCTATCCGATTCACATGTGTTGATATTTGCAACTGTCGGAGGGAAAAAAGTATCACATTGAAAGGTGCTTAAAACACGTAATTGTCAACTTCCTTTGATATCAGGCTTAAATATTTATTCTAGCTACACTTTGCTGATACCCCCGTCCCGCTGAGCATGTCATCAGCAGAATAATGAGGCTGATTTTACTTTCAGAGTTTGGTTTCACTCATACATCATTTTGGCTGAAAATACATTATTTTACTTCGCCAAAACAGCCACAGGATTTGGAAAATGAATGACTAAACTGTGAAACTGGTTATTTAATTTAGTCATTAACTTATGAGCAAATAAAAAAAAAAAAAACATGAAGGATGACCAAAACTTAATGTCAGCATACCCCTGTGTGCCTCTCTTAGTGACGACATCACCACTGTGGCCCATTCCTCGGCTTCACGATCACAGCGGAAGTTGAAGCGGATACAGTCGTGGGGTGGAGCAGCAAGACGCATCTCATGGCAGCGAGCTGACTTGACCTCATACTGCACTGAACGCAAGTCAAACTCTGCAATAAACTGTAGGCAAAAATAAAAACATAGTCAACCTTAGTTTAAAGGGCTTGTCCTTCTGCAAGGATGCACTGCAGGGAAATACACAGTCTTACCTTCTAAATGTAACCAATCAAACAAAAACAGAATAAAAGTAGATCAGGGGCTGATCTGGAGGGGGAGGTACTGTAGAGCCCCCCTCCCCCCAGCTGCCCTCCTAACTTTATGTTCTAAAAACTATACTAAACAAAAACAAATCAGCACTATTCCCAAAAACCTCTCAAAGTATTAAAATACGAGACAAATTCACTAGAAAAAATTATAATTCTGAAAATTATTTTTGGCCCCTTAAATACTTAACTCTGGACAATGGACAAAGTAAAATGAAAAATGGACAGAGTGATGGCCGGAAGTCAGGGGATCTACCCTTATTTAATCTGGACCACACTATGGTTTGATTTTCCATATAGATTCCAGCACAGTGGCATAATGTTATGCAATAAAATCACGTTTTCACTAAAAGCCTTGATTATAAGGTTAGATATGTGAAGATTTACATGGATCTGATTTTATCTGTAATTATGTTAAAACTAAAGATGAATCAAATTTTTTCTCTAAATTTCTACTATAACAATTTATTTAAAAATAGTTTGAAAATGTTATTGACTCCATTTATATATATAGAGAGATTCCACATACTGTACTGAGGATGTGCCCATACCACCCTGACAAGACCTCCTGCCACCCTGTGTAAAATTTCTAGATCTGCCACTGACCTACATTCATAACCAATACAGATGTTCCCTTTTTTTTTAAACAGTATTCAAAGCAAGCAAAAATAAGCCTAAGGGATGTTTAAAAAAAAAAAAAAAGAAAAAAGAACAAATGTTGTTGTAACCTCCTCTTGACTTGGAAAATTGTGGGTGTAAAACACAATTCAGTGTGTGAAAGACTGTCATATAGAGACAAAAAGGAAACAACCTCCAGACATTGTCAGGCTGACAGTAAACTCCTTCGAAACAAGTGAGTTTGGCAGCGCAGGGATTTTAGACCATAATCTGTAACATTCACTGCTGCAATGAAAGGAGTCATTAGGGTACTGTCATCAAAATCTGTTGTGGCAACGACAAAAGCAGCGGAGAGGGATTTACCTCCTGCTTTAAAATGTGACACACACACACAGACATAGGACTGTGTAACACAAGTCTCCCAGCACAGAAATTCAGACACTCTACAAAGGGCTGGGATCAAAGTCAAACCATGCAAATCAAGAAGAATCTCAATTGTCATGGGGAAATCGGCCCGACTTGAGAAGAGCACTAAGTATTTTCCAAACGTGTCAGATTTCAGGAACCGGTGTATAATGAATCTGAATAAAAAGACACATCTGAGAGTCACGAGACCCAGAGAGTGCAAAGTAAGGTCAAAACCAAACACGAGGGTCAATGGCTGGGATTGATGTGGTGTTAAACAATCGCCCATATCCCTGAAAAAAGAACATGACCTCACCCTGAGTTAAAATATAAGAACAATGTGAGTAAATAAATAACAGATGTGTACTCATATACACAACTGGCTGCAAATGACTTGTTTAAAGCAGCTGCCTAAGTACAGTGTTTTCTTAAACAGAATGTAATCAATAAAAAAGAGAAAAAAAAAAAAGAAAACAGCACCGATTTAAAACTTACTTGAAGGAGTGGTTAAGGTCAACTTAAAGCTGTCAACATAATTAGTAAGAAAAACCTAATTAATCCAAGCACTTTAGGGTTGTGCAATATATGTCACACTTGAGGGTTTGTGCAATATATTTAATATTATAGGATTAGTGCAATACATGTAATATTTGTAGAAATTATTTGTAGGGATTGTGTAATACATTCTAGCACTTTTAGGGTTTGTGCAAAATAGTTTTGATCATATTAATACTGTAATTTTGTAAAATTTGTGAATTGGAGTGACCCCCTCCTGAGTTTCTAGTGTAGAATCACTCTTGTTCTGTGTTGGTGTTCAGTCTTGTGATGTTTTGTAAAATGTTGTCTGTCTTAATATGTTTTATTGTGTTGTGCTGTGTAGTTTTAATGTATATGACCTTTAAGGCACCATTAACCTGTCAGGGACAATGAATGGAAATTAGCCTGTGGCTAGAATCTGGCATATTTACATATATATGTTTTTTAATATGCAATGCCCCTTAAATAATAATAATAAGAATATAGATGTTTTACATGTGATGAAAATGACCGGCATGCTTGCACTTTATAGGAAGGGTGTGAATAAGTTGTAGCTGTAGGTCATGAAAATTCAATGGTAATTTTCCCTATGATAGTTTTGTGTCATAATAAATGGGGCAGTAGAACAATTTAAAACAAAACCAAATTGAAGTGCTATTGCAATCAGCCATGACTCATAATAATCAGTCACTACAGAACATTACAGACTCACACCTCTGACAGAAGTATAGCCAGCTGCTGAAGGACACTGCATTTAGGGACATGGCCAGATCAAGTGAAAGTGAATGTCAGTGTGAAAACTGTAAGTTTCACCTATCATTTATCAAATAGGCTGATTTATTAGCTTAAAAACTTTATTTTATGGAACTTCACAAAATTTC
>JAPTGZ010000010.1:20807410-20862139 GCA_029814645.1 Fowleria isostigma | reverse complement strand
CTGATGAAGAGCTGATCATTGACTGAACTACATGTATGGAAGAGGGAAACATCTAAAACATGCAGGACACCGGCCCTCGAGGACTGGAGTTTTAGACCCCTGATCTATTAGCTCTAAGCTGCACTGATTTATGTTTGTTCAAAAACACACCCACCTTCTGCAGGAAACACAGCTCATTCAGACCACACTGGTTCATAATGTGAAGAGAGTCTTTGAGGTTCTCAACAGCTTGCCAGGTTTCAGCTGCCAACCAGTGGAAGGAGGAGGTTTTGTGTTTCCCAGACTGCATCTCCCACTGAATGCCATCCACAAGGCCAAGGTTACAATTATTTGTCAAATTATCTAGTATACCCTACGAAACCAAAGCAACATATCATTGAAGACAAATACTGAAGTCTCTTATCAAATATTTTACCCCTGGATGTCTGGACACTCTAGGAAGCAGGAATGCAGCCGGATGAGTTCTACTGTCTGAGACTCCTGGAGGAATCTGGGGTGTTAGTCGTTCCTGGTTTTATTTTTGAACAAAAGGATGGCACCAGTCACCTCAGGTATGAAACATAGTATACTGTGCACTTTTAATACCCCTCAGCCAAATATAATAGAGTAAAATACTGTTGAAAGTTACTGCCATATAATTTAGATTGTCTTTGTGTAAAATGTATTATAGACCTATTTTTGAAAGGACTCGTATTATAACTGCACAAGGCCTTTTGACCTTGAAAAAGTAGATCAAGGTTATCTATTTTCAATGGGTTTCTGCTCCATGCCAAGATGCATCCACAGTATACAATTGTGCTCATAAGTTTACACACCCTAGCAGAATTTGTGATCTTTTGGCCATTTTTTAGAGAATATGAATGATAATACAAAAACTTGTATTTCACTCATGGTTAGTGGTTGAGTGAAGCCATTTATTATCAAACAAATGAGTTTGCTCTTTTTTTAAATCATACTGACAACAGAAACTATCCAAATGACCCTGATCCAAAGTTTACATACACTAATTCTTAATACTCTGTATTGGCCCCGCCCCTTTAACATCAATAACAGCTTCAAGTTTTTTGTTGTTATTGTGGATGAGGCACTTTATTTTCTCAGATGGTAAAGCTGTCCATTCTTCTTGGCAAAACACATTCAATTCCTTTAAGATTTTGGCTTTTCTTGCATGAATTGAATGTTTGAGACCTCCCCAAAGTGTCTCAATGATATTGAGGTCTGGAGACTGAGAAGGACACTCCAGAATCTTCACTTTTTTCTGCTGTAGACAATGACAGGTCGACTTGGCCTTGTGTTTTGGGTCACTGTCATGTGGGAACATCTAAGACCGTCCCATGCACATTCTGTCAGGGTATGTAAACTTATGAGCACAAGTATATGTTTGGTGCAGAGATCTCAATGTATTCTTCAGATAATGCAATTATGTCATTGGATGGACAGACAGACTGACAGACAGACAAAACAATTACAATACCCCTTTGGCCAGAAGTCGGCCCAGAAGTAAAAACATGTACAATCAACTCTTACATTCATAAAAAAAAAACCTCAATAGCAACACAGTGCAAATTTTAGGGCATAGTTTATTATTTCTGTTGTGTATTTTGAGTCAAATGTATGTCTATTAATTACACTTGACACTATATTCCTGTTCTCTTTGCAGAATGTGCATTATGACTAAAGAGGACACCATGGAGGAGGTACTGAAATGCATGGTCAGCTTTCACACAAAGTTTATGATGGAGTTTTCTTGAACAGAGAAACCAGACAAAAAGGAAAAATACATAATTTACACCTTTTCATCCAGTCTAATGCAGTCCAATTCTGCAACTTAATGCAAACAATAATATTTGTTGTGTAAATAATTAATAAAGCAAAAATATATTAATAACTGCATACAGTCTATTATTTGACCTTTGACTGGTCATCTACTGTTTTTATACTCATTTAGAGTAAAGTTCAACTTCCGCTTTCATTGAAGCAAATAACATTTCAAGCATAATTCAGTAACAAATCCACTAGGAATTTACAATGACAATAAATGGAGAAATATTAAAAAAAAAAAAAAAAAGACAAACAAAACAATGAAACCTAGTGCTGACATGCCACCATGTCGTCATCAGTCAGCACAACATTCAAATAAATGAGTCCACAGTGTCGAGTGTCATCAGTCCACCTCACTGTCACTGTTCTCATTCAGAGCACAAGTGTTGGAGTCTGTATCGTTTAGCAGTTCAACCAATAAGGAGATGAGCTTTCCATCTTGAGAAGAGTTGGTTACTATATTCCTGGGGTTGGTGAGGTTGCGGTGCAGCATCGTCTGAATGGATGTACGTAGCTCCCATAGCATCTCCCAGGTACTGGTGGACATCTCACACCGCACCAGAGAATGTCTAGGAAATGAGACTTCCACTCTGTCTCCACTCACTGGGACAGAAAATGAACGCATTAATCACCAAAGAGAATTCAAGTCTAAAAATATGAAGATCTGCAACATTTACTTTTTAGGAATGTACAACATAATTTAAGGAAATATGTGCTGCTAAGGTTTAAACGAGTGACACTTTGCTTTTTTAAATAGAATTATGCATTTTAAAACATTTCCCTGTGGTCTACATAAACTGTAAATGCTATGTTTGGGTCGGAATTCTTTATTAATTCAACTCCAAAGGTCCATCTTCAACCCTATTTCTGAGTAATGATATGAGAAAGGTAATTTTGAGCGCTGGCCCTTTAAATGCTAATGAACCACTTCACATCCCACCCCCTCCAGGTTGTTGACTGTACTGCTCTGTCCCAGCCACTTGTGTTTGTTAATACAACCAAGAACTGAACATTTTAGGTAATGGGCTTGAGATTTGGATGTATTTTCAGTATGGACTACAACCACTGCAGCTGACAGACAATTATGGCGTACTTGTAAAAATGTTCATTGGAAGTCTTGACCTAATATGTGCAAAAGTTGTGATGAAACTCGTTATAGATGTAACAAATAAAATAAGTTGTGGAAATCCAATTGACTTTTGTCAAAATGAATATAAAGATAGTTCTGCAGCACCTGGAGGGTTCATTCAAACTTTATAAACTATTAGGGTCCAAATACACAAATAAATGAAAGACTAATAAAAGTGGGTTAAGCAAAATATGACCCCTTTAAATACTGTGAACCTAAAAAGTACAATGAAAGACATGAGCAAATAAGACAGCAACAAAAGCCCAGGATGCCAGGATAGACAGGATGAAAAATTTCTATAGCTATTAAAACAATGAGCATTGTAGTATTTATTTGCCATCTTCAATTAGAGCACAAAGTGTCCCACCTGTCTCTCTGATGTCAGAGTCTGTGAGCAGCAGCAGGGCGAGTGGATGGACTGTGGAAGAGTCTCTGATGAAAACTTGACCGCTGGACTGGACAGCACCAAAGAAAGTCAACCACCGACTAGGCAGGTCTTCCTTCCCTCTGAAACATCAAGAAGGTTTATATGTATTTATATGGACGTTGTAAGTAAGTGTTACGTAGTTGAATTGGTAAGTGAGCTCAAACCTGTTAACTGTGGAGCGGTGAAGCAGAACTGGCCCGGTGTGTGTTCGGTAAGACATGCTATTGGGGCGAAAGCGCCCTCCTTTGGTCACAACGCCTTTTTTCACCTGATAAAAATGTGATAATACTGGATTTAACTATTTCTTAACAACCAATATTCACAACACATTCACAATGTGTCCATATAAATAGATATGTTAAGATATAGACGCAGGAAAAAAAAATGTTACACCGCCTATGTTTTCTTCAATTTCTTGTTCATTTTAATGCCTGGTACAACTACAGGTACATTTGTTTGGATAAATATAATGATAACAACAAAAATAACTCATAAGAATTTAATTTAAGAGCTAATGCCCAACCATTTTCCATGGTTTTCTTGATAATAACCAAAATCACATAAGTTCTTACATCAATATCTATGGTATTGTACTGACAAAAACAGTACTTTTAGGCATCCCATGTTTTCTTTTCTGTCTGTTTCAATCACATGATACACACAGGAGTTAGTACTTGCTTGCATAACCATTATTTTTGATGACTTTTGATAGCCTAATAATTTTCTCTACAATTATATATCAGAATTTTCAGAGGAAATATCTTTCATGATTCCACTTTGAATCCACTTTAATTACTTCTGCCCTCCCATCATGATGGAGGACTGCAGGAAATTAAAAAAAGAATGCATACCTGAATGAGATTGGGATACAGTCCAGCCAGCAGTACACCTTTAACCAGCTCATCCTGATAACTGTGCTCATTGTTGAAGGAATTCTGCCGCTGGCACTCATTGGCATGAGACACCAGCTCAGCTTCATGTAGGTTCTCGCTGAATTGGGAGATGAGACCTGTGGCGTAATAAACAAGTCACATCAGTCTGATAACATGTTAAGTTAATAGGTCATGTCTATCTGAGTGTGTGGTTGAGACTCACCGTTAATAAATCGAAGGCCTGCCCTGGACAGAGTGTATTTATCTAGATAGTCATCTCTTTCGCATCTGTCACCCTCCTGCTGAAGTCTCCTCCATCCCAACACAACTCGACTAAAGGCCAAATAGTCACTGTAGCTGGAGCTGCTTAACTTTTCTTTCGCCTGGAAAACCCAAACAAACATGGAAGATTAAACTGTGTGCTTCCTTTCTAAACTATATTATTTTAATTCTACGTGGAGCATTCACAGGCGATGATAAACATGTCACCTTGTTGACCAGTGCTCTGTTCTGTAAGCTGTTGTAGAACGGGTCTCTGGTCAGACAGGCAGCTATAGACAGCAACGGCAGAACACATCGAAACATGGCGCCGAGCACCAGCATTTTGCCCAGTTGGGGGTCACATGACATACACGCAACACGCTCTCCTAAAGATGTCATCGATTCTGTCCTATCCAGGACTCCTGCATAGAGTAAACACTGAGGTTAATTCAATCTTTCAAAAAACTGAAGGAAAAAACATTGGCCACTTCATCACAAAATCTGAAGTAATGCACCTATGTCTTGTAGGTTTCGGATGGCATCTCTTACAGCTGCTTTCTCTGGGCTGTCGAGCACTTGGGATAAAAAATCTAAGGCCTTGAAACATATAAAAAAAGGCATTTTTCAAAGTGTCTACAAATTAATGAATGAATAAATAAAAATAATACATTTAAATAAGATGACAGTCTTCTGTCTCTTTCACTACCTTGCAGTCAGGGCTGTGAATTTTGGCTTGCAGCACTAAATTCTCAAGTGGAGTGCGCAGGATCTCAGGAATGGGGAAAGGAGTCATGGAATCAAGTTGTTTCCGTGGAAACAGGTGGTATGATTGTCCTGGCTGACATCGGCCTGCTCTGCCCTTTCTTTGCGTGACATTTGATCGGGATATCCAGACTGTGTCCAGGCAGGAGACCTAAAAAAAACAATGAAGCCTGTTAATTCTTTTCCTACAAAATATCATTTTAAAGGTTTTCGATATTTTAAAGCAATACTAGGTGACTTTCTGCTCGCGGGGTCCCTCTAAAGTCAATAAATAGTATTGTCTGTATCAACTGTCGTAAAATCTCTTTCTTGGTAATACTCGTGTATTATTGATAAGCCAGTGACACCGAACAGGCAAGACATGAGACATACTCATAGAAGTGTACAAGGGTCTTCCTCGGTCAGGTATCATTAAAATCACCTAGTATAAAGTTCGTATCCTCTGGTGACAGTCTGTGTTCTCTGTACTACAGTAATTGTCAGCATTTCGCTTTAAAAAGTAAAACTAAAAATGTGTTACTAATTCCTCTAAATCTCCCATTGTTGTGAAACTCATTTAACCTTCTTCTACCTCCTGAAACTTCACAAACTTTAATTTAATGGGACAGGATGTTCGTTTTTTTAAATTTTTGTTTTTGTCCGGTTCTTGAACCGGCACCAGTGGGAACTCCCGGTGTTGGTAAAATGGGTTCAACCACACCGACAACAGTTGAATGTCTGGTGTCCAGATTAGTTCTGTGATAACAGAGCTACAGTATCATTAATTTATTCATATATACATGTACCTCTCCTCCCTGGGTTTCATCTGTTACTTCAGTATTACGGTTCAGTTGGACCGGGGTTCTGGTGAGTTCAGAAATATGGTTGTGTTCGGTGAGCCATGTGTCAGTGAAAACTAGGACACCACAGTCCTTAAAAACCTTTAGGAAGTGAACGTTCCACCGGAGTTCGTCTCTTTTATTCCATAAAAACAAACAGAAATGCTTAAGCTGGTATGTCAAACTCTGGTCACTGTGTGCACATGCACCGGGTCATCCCTCCTCCTCCTTTTTCAGCTCACGCCAGCAACCTATTCCCCCCTAGTCTGGGCTCTTACTTGATCACTGTAACACTGTCTTTTCTTTCTTCAGATAACACCTTTACCCTTTTCTCTATCCGTTTTTCTTGCTGCTTCAGCCATGACTGTTAGCCTACTTATAGCTTTCCCTCACTTGAAACTTTGTTTACCTGTCTCATCTTTTCAATGCAAACGTGGAATGTGACGTATGCCATAAAGCAGTTTAAATGTAGTTTTTTGGGACATGGTTAGGTATCCTGAACATATGCAGTGCCAATGAAAGCCACAGAGGGGCTCTGGAGTGATGACCAATGTGTAACTGAACCTATTGTGAGTTGCTGTACCACCAAAATGACATAGAAAATGGAGTTTGAAGGCAGAAAAAACATCCACTGTTGCTTTAAAAAACATGCGACAATATTCTCTGACACTGACCTTGGTTCGTGGGTCATAGTTGTGCTCCTTGTGCATTCCTGCATCTACCACATGAACAATGTCATCGATAGTGATTGAGGTCTCGGCAATGTTGGTGGCTAGTACGATTTTTCTCTGTCCCACAGGGGGGCGCTGGAACACAGCCTGCTGGTCTGCCACTGACAAACTAGAGTGCACTGAAAAGATTAACAGAAAAATTTTAAGAATGAATTTTAAAAAGATATCTCCATATGAGGAAAACCAGACTTTGTAGACAGACATATACTCATACATGGAAGGATCATCTGTGAGCCTGACAGAAAGTGGGACTTGGCAGCGAGTTTTTCTTGAACTGTCTTGATGTCTTGCCATCCAGGGAGGAAACACAACATTGCACCTTAAGATTGAAGTAGAAGTTTTTACAAGAAAGTGGCCATAATTCCAAAAACTGCCATTAAGATAATTTTAAAAGATGAGGGATATCAATAGTAGTGATTTATCTACCTGGCTGTCCATGTTTGTCAATGTGCTCGATTACATCAGCCACTAAATCAAGGTCAATATCCTCACTTCTTCCCTGAAATTATGTAAAAAACAAATTTATAACAGATTGTTGTTTAAAAAGAATCACAAAAATAAAAGAGAGATCCAGAATATACTTGGGTGTCTCACCTCCAGCTCTTGGACCGGTATATGCCTTCCCATCTCTTTTAGCACCTCCTCTAGAAACCTGTCTTTCACCGGGTGCATGAATCCAGGCACCTTCACTATTGGGCAGCCTCCAAAATACTCGGACAGTCTGTTGTTGTCCCCAGTAGCACTCATGAGCACCACTCGGAGGTCTTGGTTCTCATTTAAAGCAGAGCGCAGCAGAGCTAGCAGCAGGTCTGTGTTGATGTCTCTCTCATGAACCTCATCCACCACCACGTGACTGACTCCTTTCAAGGTCGGGTTCGACTGCAGCTTCTTCAGTAGGACGCCCACTGTGAGGAAGAGCAAGGCCCCGCCACTGTGCTCTGGCGGTCGGCTCTCCAGTCTTACCTGAGGATGAATACATTAATGAATAATGTAATTGATTAAGCATATTTATTACTTACCATGTTCTGAAGTCTGACAGAAATTAAAAGGTCAATTATTTTATTATTCACTACTAAAAATAATTACAACGAAGAAAAAGGAAACATGAGAATTACTGGCTGATGATTAAATACTAAAATAATTTCCTGTAAAAACATACTGTCTTCACTTAGATACTATATGTGGTGTATGGTGTTGAATAGCCAGTGTATTTTATTATAACATTAGCATACAATTACCTAGCTGACCTTTGACCTCTTGGATATAAAGTGGCATCATTTCATCCTATAACAATACAATGACTGAAAAACGTTGTCATAATTAGCATGAAAAATTTTGAGTGAGGTCACAGTGATTTTCACCTTTGACCTTCAAAATCTGGTCTGTTCAGCAATGAACATTTGAGCCAAGTTTCCATAAGCTGTTTGTGAAATGTTGTGTTCACAAGAACATAGGTGGACAGCTATCACTGGTACAAGGGTACAAAAAAACGTATCAAAATAGGTAAAGGGCATTATGAGTATTTTGTGTTATTATCACCGGTAAAGCTGCTTTAACAAAATAAATGGTACACTCCTCGATTAGTATAAAGGTGTTGAAATGTAAATCACAAATATAGTTGTACATAAGTCTGCCTTTACCTGGTATCCTACAGAGTGTTTTAGAGCTGGGCCCATCTCATGCGCAACACGATGAGCCACCGACACAGCGCTGATCCGGCGAGGTTGCGTAACCAAGATGTTGCACTCAGCTCCCTCTCCATCGTTCACACGCTCCTCCAGCAGAAAGCGGGGAATCCGGGTTGTTTTACCACATCCTGTTTCACCGGCAATAACAACCACCCTGGAAGACTGAACCACAGACACCACCCGCTGACGGTGGGCATCGACTGGAAGCTCCACGCTCAGCCCAGGGTTTGCCCTCTCCCACTGCTCCTGCAGGTGCATGTTGAGCTGCCGCGCCTCATGTTTGGACAGACGTCTGTATGGTCTGCCTGTAATGGCATCTGTCACCAAGTCCTCATCTTCTTCCTCGCCATCTTGGGTTATGGACTGCTGTCCTCTCCTCTCTTCCTCCTCCCATAATTTTTCCATTTCTGTTGCCACTGGATACTGGTAGAGAGACACAATATTACTTATGGGATGACATAAAGGCATCACGAAATAAATAAATGTATGAAAGAATTCGAAAATGACACCCTTGTAAAACGCCACTGACACAGGAATACAGTAGTATTACCAGCAGTAAAAATGCAACAAGATCACAGGTTGTCTAAGTCTGTGATTTAAACCCATGTGAATCTACCATATCTATAATGTGCAAGTCAAATTCCACTGCAAATTATGCCCCTTTATTAACCAAACAGAAAGATTTGGGATTATTGGAGGGTATTTTTTTCCTCTGTAAATTATTTTCATCCATCCAGTCTGAAGTTTATAGAGTTGTAATGTATAAAGGACTAGCTGAGTTCTTCTACATAAACTCAGAAGATGTTTCTTTGGTGACTATCATTTGAAACAGAACAGAATGTCGTCCTCCTCATTTTCACACAAGACATAAACTGACCTGTGTGAGGTAGTCTTTTATGCTTCTCTCCATATTTTCTGGGATGTCCAGCAGGACTGGGCGTCGATGCTTCTCTCCTGCCTCCTTCACCTGGTCACGGTGATAGCTGGCATGAGTCAGTGGGTTGTTGTTCTTGTCAAGCAGCTCAAGCTCCTGGATCAATGACAAGACATGCATTTTAGCACATAATATAAATATAAATACAAATTAGATCTCTAAAGTTATTGCTACCTTCAGTTTCATGCAGGCGAGAGCTGCAGCTCTCTTTTCTGCTGTTAGTCTTTTGCTTGCTTCAGCTGAGAATGTCATCTTCTCAGGCCAGTGTAGTGTCAGTTCACACTTCTTGAACTTCCCACCTGTTGTTTTATACTGCATCAGCTCCTGTAATAATAGCGCTTAAATTATGAAACATGGCACGCTAGCAGTATTTACAACTGTGCTCATAAGATTACATACCCTAGCAGAATTTGTGATACTTTGGCCATTTTTTTAGAGAATATGAATGATAATACAAAAACTTTTATTTCACTCATGATTAGTGGTTGGGTGAAGCCACTTCTTATCAAACAAATGTGCTTGCTCTTTATAAATCATACTGACAACAGAAACTATCCAAATGACCCTAATCAAAAGCTTACATACCCTAGTTCTCAATTCTCTGTATTGTCCCCTTTAACATCAACAACAGTTTCAGGTCTTTTGCAGTAGTTCTGGATAAGGCACTTTATTTACCTCAGATAGTAAAGCTGCCCATTCTTCTTGGCAAAACACCTTCAGTTCCTTTAAGATTTAGTTTTTTTTGCATGAACTACAAGTGTCTCAATGATACTGAGGTCAGGAGACTGAGATGGACACTCCAGAACCTTCAGTTTTTTCTGCTGTAGCCAATAACAGGTCAACTTGGCCTTGTGTTTTGGATCACTGTCATGTTGGAACATCCAAGACTGTCCCATACATATTCTGTCAGTGTATGTAAACTTATGAGCACAGCCGTTTTTCCTTTGTTTTTAGTGTTTAAACCACCTACCCTGATTCTGTTTGAGGATGTGGCCACCTGGACAACCCTGGTCAGGAGAGATTTGGGTTGTGGAAACATGAAAAGTGCTTCAGCGACATCAGCGGTTTCTTGTGAAAGAGACAGCCATTGGTTTTGTTCCTCCCTTTTTGTCCTTGTTACTTGAAAATTGCTTTCAGAGTCTTCTACATCATAAAGGTGCGAATGTAGCCCCCCTCTCCCTCTGCCAGCTCTCCTCCTGGGGAGTTCATTGTTTGGACCAATCACACCCATGTCCTGTGCAAAAAAAAAGTGCCCATTACTAAAGAGTGACAGGAGAAGTCCTGTATAGTATTTACAGTGTAATGCCAGTGGAGCTTACCCTGAGTTTGAGACAAACAGCAGCTGCAGCGTATTGTTCTGCCTCAGTCTTTTTGGAAGCATATGCCTCCTCCTCAATCCTGCAGGGCCACTGCAGTGTCACTGTGACTTTCTGTAACAAACGAACATCCACAAACTTGGACCAGCCATAAAAGCCACTGATTTCATTTTTTCATCTCTGATAATCTCTGTTCTGACCTTGACACCCGCTTGTTCTGTATAGCTGTACTGGATGAGTTGGGACAGGTCGCTGGTGCCCAATGACCGTGAGATGGTGTTATTCAGTAGGGCTTTAGGATTTGGAAACTCACTCAGCAGCTTAGAACTAACGTTACCTGAACAGTAAAATGGTCAAACATATAAACACGATTAATGAAGAAATATCTCGAAATATAAGAGCTGATTGACTGATTGGTTGATTTATTTCGAGCTAGTACACTCCATTTACTATACTGCTTCAGTTCACCATAACAGACCATAACAATGTATATAACATGGATATACATTCCATTATGTGTACACAAATATGTATGAAGATATTTGTTATAAACCTCATTAGCATTCCAAGCTAACTTTGACACATACAAAACACATATGTACCTAATAAAGAGAAAAATACCAATAAAACACACCAGACTATAGACATCAAAGAGAAATAATATACATACCATTATGTGAACATATTTTACATAAACATGTACAACAACTTACTGCTAATATACAGCCTTAGTAGCCAGAAAAGAAGCATCTTTGCAAAACATGTGTCCTTGAGATCACTGTGATCTGTTAGCGGTTAGCACACTTAGCTAACAGAGGTTTTCACTCACCTCGTTTAGCCTGGACATTAGTCGTTTCGTGTTCCTGAAAGCCTCGGGCTTTTGTCCTGTACCACCGTATTTCCCTGCTCCAAGTGGACGGTGTTTTGACGCCTGTTTGAAAACATTTGCCTAAACTACATAATGCTCTCAGTCGCACGAGTAAAACACCGGGTAACGCCATGATTAAACTAGTTTTTCTTCTGCGTCAAATCACGGAAACAGACACAGCACTGACGTCTGTGGGCCACAGCGCCACCATCTGGTTGAGAGGACTTTGATTATTTTTTACGGATCCTCCAAGCCTTGCAAAGTAAATGAAGCCCTTTTAAGTATTTTTAAACAATAAAACTTTTAAAAAGTTTACATTATATTCCTTATTCAGAAACCCTTAACAATGATTTAGGCTGTTTTGTTCTGCATTTATTTTGAAAAATCTGACAAATCATAGATGACTAATCTACTAGTGTTTCAAGGCATCATTTCTACAATTGATAATACTGTAATAAATAATATGATAAAAATCTAAATTACGGTGCTTTTTTTAGCATCCACACATCCTTCAAGTGGTCCATCACTGACAACTCAGCCCATTTAAATCCAATTAAAAACTGAGGCTTTTTACTCCTACTTTACACATAATATCAAAATATCCACTATTTTTTTTTACCAACACTAGCAAAAAGTATACATTCCATTGCAATTGCACACAAACAGTCTGGCATGATTCCTTTATGTGTACACAGTGATCTTTCCACCTGCAGAAGGGGAGGAAAAATCCCAGGTTTTATCTGAAATTGTCTGGACAGTTGCCCATAAATTGCCCGGCTTAAACCACATCCATCAGTTCTTATTCCTGGGTGAATAAGAGATGGATCTGGCACTCATCCTTCTCCTGTTTGTAGCAGCTGGTGAGTTCACACTGAACAAATTCACACATTTTCCCCAATGCATTCAGTGAACATGAGAGCGTTTCATGTCCGACTTGGGTTGAAGCCATGTTTGGTCTGAGTTTGTCTTGATTTTGCCTGTCATTGTGTCAAAGTATCTGGGTGTGGAGTACCCAGCTATCAGCCAAATACTAACCGTGTGGTGAATGGGGAAGAAGCTCGACCATACAGCTGGCCATGGCAGATTTCACTGGAATCTTTTTTTCCCACCTGTGGAGGAACTCTTATAGCTCCAAACTGGGTCCTGACTGCAGCACACTGCATCACGTAAGAAAATGTCATATACATCTTACACAAATAGTTTCTTGGAATATTATAACAATAAAATGTATAATAGTTCCTTCTCTTGATGATAATAACAATAATAATAACATCTATAATATAATAATAATGAAGTAACTTCAGGCTTAAATTTGCTTGATGGACTATCGGAAATTGTAAATTTTGCATTTGCTTTTCAGTGTAATACTCAACAGTATTTTAAAAACTGTTGTTTTTCTCTTCTGATCAGATTCCACACATACCGGGTGGTTCTTGCAGAACATGACATGAACAAAGAAGAGGGACCTGAACAGTCAATTATGGTAGAAAAAATGTTCATTCATCCCAAATGGAATGACAACTGTGTCTCTTGTGGGTAGGTTGTCATAATTTTTAAACAGAGTAATATATTACTTAGACACCCAAACCATACTGTATGTCCTTGTGTAACCAGTATGTACTTTTCATGAGAGTTCACCAGCAGCTGAGTAAACAGGACTGTTGTAAATTTAACTGAATGCACCTCAAGTCAACAGTAAAAAACAGGAATACATTTGAACAAAACAATTACACCACATAAAAAACTGGTATGTTTGTGTTAATATCTTTTTGTGTAGGAATGACATTGCCCTGCTAAAGCTGGAGACTAGTGCTGTTATTAATGACAAAGTTCAGCCAGCCTGTCTGCCACAGCACGGTCAAACTTTGGCCCACAATGAGGCCTGCTACGTCACAGGCTGGGGTCGTCTCTACTGTAAGCCTGCTTCACCGTCTGCCAACAATCGACCCATATGGGGCTGAAATATGTCACTTCTCAATGTATTTTTAATTTATATTAGCTGGTGGTCCTAAGGCAACTACCCTTCAGCAGGCCCTTCTTCCAGTGGTGGATCACAGTATCTGCAGTCAAAGTGACTGGTGGGGGAGCTCAGCTAAGACGACCATGATCTGTGCAGGAGGAGAGAGCAAGTCAGCCTGTCATGTGAGAAACTCAGACATAAAACTGCATTATGTCTGTGACACTCACTGAATTGTTGGTCTAATGGATGTTGTGGTCTTCTAGGGGGACTCTGGAGGTCCTCTGAACTGCAAGGGCAGAGATGGCAATTGGTACGTCCAAGGAGTGACTAGTTTTGTGGATGGGCGTGGATGTAACACTCCTCAGAAACCCACTATGTTCACCTGTGTCGCCTCTTTCATCCCCTGGATCACTGAGGTGAGGGGTGACCCAAACATGTGCTTTTACAGAATGCTATTTTACATCAGGGGTCTCAAACATGTAGCCCTGGGGCCAAAACCAGCCTGCCATAGGGTCCAGTCTGGCCTGCAGGATGAGTTAGTGAAATACAAAAATTGCACTGAAAATATTAACTATCAATGGTGTTAAAATAATTTTCAGTCAATTAAATCTAAAGTGAATCAGATCAATAAAATGCTATCATAACAAACTATAAATAATGAAACCTGCAACTTTTTCTTTGTTTTAGTGTAAAAAAGTAAAATTATAAGAAAATGTTTAGATATACAAACTAACCTTTTACAAAAATATAAAGTGCAATTTTAATATTCTGCCTATTATTAAATGTTTTGTGTATTTGTAGATCTGTGATCTGTAAGTTGGAATGAACATGCCAAAATGAGAAAACTGAGGCAAAATAATGGCATAAATTGTTAAAATTGCACTTTTTCCTTAATAAATTTTATTTTGTTCATGTCTTTCACTTTTTTAGGAGATAGTTTATAGATGTAAACATTTTAATAATATAATTTTACTTTTTCCTAAAAAACAGGTTAGACATACAAATTTGGGAATTTATATTTATATATTTTTATTACCTTAATGATCCAGCCCACTTCAGGTCAGACTGGGCTGTATGTGGCCCCTCAACTAACATGAGTTTGAGACCCCCGTTTTCCATGAAAAATCACAGTTGAACCGTTTGAGTATTTATGATCCAGCAACATAAAGCTTGTGCTCTTTCCCTTCAGACCATGGCTCAAAACTGACGAAATCTTCAGAAATTAAGAAGTGACTGAACAATAAACTATGAAACTGTGAAATATTTGTCTTGTATTATATTGCATTTTACCTAAAACTGCAAGTATAGCAACACTTACATAAAAAATACATAACACAAATATTTTAATCAGTATAAACATGTACGTTTTTTTATAGAACAGGACAAGAGTGAAAGAAATCAGACATATTTAATATAGTAAATATTTGAATACACAGCACCGAAATAAAGTTGAAAAGCTCAAGATGACAGTTTCTAGTTTTTACCTACATGTGATTGTTCATTTGAGATTAGATCTGAAACTAAATGCCCTAAAACGGTGACTGGTGTGTAAAACTATCAGCTAAAATTATGTTAATAGTTTTGCCTCTGAAAACAGAATTAATCAGACAGTATGTGTGACTTGTATATCATTTGTGACCATTTCACAAGAAGACTTTGTATGTATAATTAAACATGTTCTGTAAATGATGGTCATTATGGCTTTGGTGGCACCCAGGTGAAGAAGTCAGTTCCCTTTAGCTCTTCAGGTAAGTACTCCTGCTCTACAGGGCCACTGAAGGCTGGGTTGTATTTGTAGCCTTTAGCGTAGCCCAGCTCCTTCATCAGTTTAGTTGGGGCGTTGCGGAGGTGAAGAGGCACAGGAGGCAGTGGACCCTTATGGTTCCGCAAACACGCCTTCACATTACCATAGGCCATGTACATGTCTGCAGACTTGGGCGCCCGGGCCAAATACACAACACACTGAGCCAAGATCACCTGCCAGTCAACATATTAAAGGATTTAATATAACTCAGAGACAATAGGTTGATATATTTGAACATAGGCTGTAAAGTGATCGCTGACGTGTCACATGACATGAGCCTACCTCACATTCAGGCATCCCAATAAAGTGACAAGCCTGGAAGGCAGAAACAGCCTGAGGAAGAGCAGAGGGATCTGCAAGACCTGAGGGAAAAGAGACACAAAGCATCTAGTCAGAATGAATAAAAAGAGATGAAGAGGGGAAAAAAAAAGTTTGAAAAACTACTTCTGAGTAATTCCTGAAACAAAGTACAAATATTGGTACTTTCGGTTAGCTATAATTTACTGGAGTAATTATTTTTTGGCCGACTTTTTATTTCTACTTCTTACATTTTCACACAATTATCTGTATTTTCTACTCCTTACATTTTAAAAAGTCTTGTTACTCCTGTTTTATTTGGGCTTGTTTTCATTTTGACTTGTCATTGCCATCTAGATTTAGTGAATTTGATTGTGGTTGGATGAGAAGTATGAACATATACCATTCTGGCACCCTATTGGTTTGTACGTGATTCACTGCATCTGAATTTTGCACCATTACAATACTAATCATCATATCTTCCTTTCCATGAAACACGTGTTCATGCTCAGTAGTACACATATATGGTTCTTTAATACATTTGCATTGGACTAAAATGCCTTTATTTTAATGGACATATATGAGCTGAAACAGGTAGACTAGTGCATCCCAAATGTTTCAACATTAACATTTTAATACAACATTATATTCATTATGGCCTTTAGATAAATATTTTTTGGGGAGGTGGGGTTGTGCACTATAGGCCTCTGTGGCATGGCTTAAGCTTTTGTCCTAATGACATTTTTTTTTCTCTTTACATTTACTTACACTTTAGTTACTTTAGTTTTGAAACCAGTACTTTTACCTTTTACTTGATTAAGAAGCTTGAATTGATACTTCAGCATCTACAGAAGTATTTTTAAACCCTAGTATATATACTTCTACCTGAATAATGAATGTGAATACTTTTGACATCTCTGCCTGTTACACACTTTGTCATAAGACAAAATACTCGTTCATAACAATGCTAACACTGAAGAAGAATAACACAATTATAAAGCCACAAAAAAGAGCATTAGAGGATAGTCACACAAAGCCATCAAATGCTGCTAAAAGCAATTCAGTTAAAATAAATAAAGGAAACAAATCGAAGACATTCCTTCACACAAACATGTTCAAAAAGAAAAAATAAACATCCATGTTAAATGAGCTTTGTGCATTACTTTTACTGTATACTTAAATGACCTAAAGTGTTCACAATAAAGAGTTCTGTGCATCATATTGTAGAGATATGAAGTGAATTCATTCACAGCCATGGGCTGATGTGTCACAATGAGTGTATGTGACCACTAGGGGGAGTAGAAAGTCATTCTGTCGGTCCCCTGTGGTGATGAAAATGAACCAAGGGATTGAAGATGAGAACTGGTAAGAAACAACTTTCAGAGTCAAAGGAAGTGATTTAAAAATTTTTTTTTTTTTTTTAAAATCACTGTTGTCTTCACCAGTGGACACAGCTCTAAATTTCAAGAATGAAGTTTGAATTATAGTGTTTCTTCTCCACTGGTGAGTTTGATTATGAGGCTCATGGCTCATTTGTGTCTAAAAATAGAGCTAAATAAACAGAACAATACTGCTCAAAAAATAAAGGGAATACTTAAACAACACATCTTAGATCTCAATTAATAAATATTGCAGTTGAAAATTATTATTCAATATATAGTAGAACGTGTTGAGAACAAAATAATATAAAAATGATCAACATATCAGTATATATTAAATAACAATTTTCAACTGCAATATTTCATTAATTGAGATCTAAGATGTGTTGTTTAAGTGTTTCCCTTATTTTTTTTGAGCAGTATATAATATAAACTATGATTTTTATTAGAATGTGAAAACCTAATCATACCATAACACTCATGTGCAAAAATCAGCTTCAAATTTTATTTGGCGAGTGTGGCAGTCTGTGAGTAGATGTTAATCTGTGGGTGATTTTAGAAGCTGTGAATACATTCTGGTATGTGACTTGCCCCCTGCTATTGATACTTGGGAATCTTAATACTTTAAACATCTGAGTAGCCCTGACAACAAAAACAACACCCACATGATCACATGAACACAGACTTAAAAACAATGAAGTGGCAGACAACACCTACCCACATCCTCACTGGCAAAGCGGACAAGCCTTCGAGCGACGTAGAGGGGATCTTCGCCGCCCTCCAGCATGCGGCCCAGCCAGTACAGGGAGGCGTTCTCATGGGAGCCTCTTAGGGACTTGTGCAAAGCCGAGATACAGTTGTAATGCTCCTCGCCTATGAAGTTCACACAAACAGAAAAGATCATTGTGTAAAGACAGAAAAACGGAGTCATGTGACCAACCATTTCCATGCTTATGATCCGTCCTGTATAGTCCTGAAAACATTATATGCACATTATATTTATCTTTAAAAATGCTGTAGAAAATCCCTGATTTTCACACCACATTAAGCAGGAATGGAAGAAATCCCACTGTGTCCAATAAAGCCATTAGTCAAGTTGATGGGATGTTGTTTGATCACTCTCAACCGAAGAACAGTAAATCTCAATCTTTTGGGACAGCTGAGTGTTATGTAACAGGACAGTGTGAAGGACTGTTTTACAGAACGAAAGAGTTAAGGTGTTGGATACAGTAGTTACAGTGTATAATATTTAGATTGCACTATCTCCACCACTTAGCAGGCGTGCTGCTGATGGTGTATGCACCATTAGAACAAGGACAATAATGACTTCCATTTAAGAAATCACCAAACTATGATTAACTCATGGTGTGTGACTGTACAGCAAATTAATCCCAATGTTTTTGATGTGTCATTTTGCAAAGGGCAATGGAACTGTAATAAATTATGTGCACTGTGGTAACCCCAAACACAGCACAATGCCATTGCACATCCACAATAACAAAACACTCCTAAGCAACCAGAGGCATGGCTATAAACGCTCCTAAATTTGTGTATTGTTGAATCATTGTCTTGCATCCATTTATTGCATTAATATATCCAGGGTAGTGATCATGAGATGCAGAAGTTATTTTAAGTCAAAAGATATTTACATGTCATAAAGACGGTGAATAAAACTGGTGAGAAGGTTTCTAAGCAACAAGTTTTATATACACTGGGGCCTCTACTGGATCTGCTCTGATCTGCTGTTACTCAAAGCAGGTTATGGAATAATAGTGTTCACAGGGATACATAACAAGTGCATTGGCTCTTACCTGCTTTATCATAGAGGATGTGGGACCTCTGAAGACCTTCCTTCACATGTTCCTCCTTCACCACTATTTCCACAGATGAAGTGTCTGTTAATGCGTTAGCCAAGCCCACTTGGGCCTGAACAGCGAGCTGGAGACTGTTGAGGGCCACCCTTGCATCACCATCACAAAGGTAGGCTATGGTATCTAGAGCCTTTTGTTCAATTAAAACCTTTGGCCTGAAAAAAAAGAAAAAAGAAAAAAATGAATTACTAAAATAATAAATAAATAGTCCAAATCCTAACACTCCATTATCACACCACAAAAACGAATGTTAGCTATTTATATCCTTTATGATACTATATTATTATTTCTTTTTTATTTAATTTTTAGGCCTCAAAACGTCATTAATGAAAATCCACAAAGCAAATCAGATGTATACAGTCACTGAAAAAAATATTAGACCATCAAAAGTAATCAAAAACAATGGTTCTGCAATTAAGTACTAACTCCTGTGTGTATCGTGATTAAAACAGACTGAAAAGAAAACATGGAATGTCTATAAACACTGTTTTTGTCAGTACAATGACATAGCTATTGATGTAAGAACTTATATGATTTTGGTTATTATCAAGAAAACCATGGAAAATAGATATCAGCTCTGAAATTAAACTCTTATGAGCAATTTTTGTTATCATTATATTTGTCTAAACAAATGTACCTTTAATTGCACCTGGCATTAAAATGAACAAGAAATTGAAAATCCAAGGGTGGTCTAATAATTTTTTCCACAACTGTAGATCAGATGTTCATCCTAGAAACCTCAATAACTAGACAAGAACTAAAATTAGACGAGATGCTTGCAGTGTCTTAACATTAATAGTTCATCACTATTAAGACGAGTTTTTAAGTAGCTGTTTGCTTGTGTAGCTAAAAAAATTTGCAAAGTTAGCTCTAATTCTTTGAACTCCCATTGGACACTAGGAGCAAGGCTGTGCAGTTTCCATGGAGATTTTAACTTAAATAAAAATGAGTCATCCTTAGTCTTGTTTAAGCCCTACTTTAGCTGGCATTACTTGTTGATCCCACTGCATGCTACAGGCTCCAGATTTCTGGGGATCTCAAACAATACACTTAAAATTCAATTATATTGCTGAAGCTCATCATCACATTTCATCTGCAGCTACTGAGTTGACAGCTGCCTCGGCGTCTGCACCTCAACACCAAACCTCTTCTGTCAACATGTCCAGGCAACAGCCACGGGGATTGTTGTGGCTATAACAACTGCTGGTACACTCCTCCCATGTGTTATCTAACAGAACCCCATAGCCACGATGAGTGGAGCGGGCCTCCAATCCACCAAAGACGCTGAGCAGTGGGATGACACGCTTATGACGCGTCACACCAGAAGGTTCCTGGGGACCACTTACTCGTGTCCATCTGAGTGTTCTTGATCTCTGGAATTTTCTGGATCGCGTCCCAGTACCCTGACCCCCAACGTGGACACGGCCCTGTCCAGGATCGAGCCCATCGCTTCCACAGACAGCCTCTCTAGGACCAGCACCCTACACCTGCTCAGCAGAGCGGCGTTCACCTGGAAGGACGGATTCTCTGTGGTGGCCCCGATCAGCGTCACTGTCCCACATTCCACGTGAGGAAGGAAGGTGTCCTACACGTCAAACACAGTTGAGTGGGGACAAGAGTGTAAACAGGGGAGAAGAAGCAGAGAGAAGAATGTCTGTGAAGTGACACGCCATCAAGGGTATGTATTTTTTTTGTTTTTACTTTATGGATTTGCTCATTTTACATCACTATCTGCATGAATAGACATTCTGAAATGTCTATGATTTTACTGACAGAATACATGGTAAAACTCAATCTATCAACCTTTAATTCATTCATTTATGAGATTTTATATATAAAATAGTAGCATTTTATAGCCTCACATACTGATATAGTATATATAAGTTCCAAGAACCAAACAAAGGGATTGCTATGTATTGTTTAAAAGGGGATCAACTAAGTTTATTTTTAAGGTTTGCACATTCTCATAAATGGTGTAGGCTGCAGACATGGCTCCAAGCTATTCATAACTATACACTGTTCTTCTTATGGGGAAATTCTCTTTGTAGTTTGGCATGATCATTAAACATGCTGCTCTTAAGGCAAGACACTACAGGTGAATAGGTAAAATTTTAAAATAGAAAGTTCCTCAGTTGATTACCTTCACTAGTATGAAAAAAGAGGTATTAGAGGTTTTTGAAATTTGTATGTTTACTTACAACTTAATGTATATTTTCAACATTTTCTTTATAATAGCTTGAAAGACTACACACTGAAGGAGTAAACCAACCCAAAATCTCAAAATTGACCATGACATGAAAAATCGATGTTTTTGCTTACCAATGTCTCGCCTTAGGAGACTAAAGGAAAGGTAATACAAAACTTCTCCTAAATTCTTCTTCTTTTCCTAAATTGTGTGCTTGCTTGACGGTCTTTAGTACTAAATTATGAGTGTTGTCTTACGATTCTCTTAGCAGTATGCACTTTGGACCTGGGGCAAACATGTTCATTTTCAACCAAACAAAATTTTTCTGTCAATACTCCACCTGTTGTAATTTGTTGAAGCGGTGAATTTCATCAATAAATAGGATGGTTTTCCTCTTGCACAGTCGAAGCTCATTCTGCGCCTGCTTGATTACCTCACGGACATCATTTAGAGATGCACTGGTGGCCGACAGAGGGACAAAGCGGGCTGATCCGTTCTTTTTACTGGTTCTGGCAATGATATGAGCTAAAGTGGTCTGGAAAAAGAACAATAACAATTAACACAAATAAATAAGTCAAAAAGTCTGTTTAGGTAGTGTGGTGTAAACTGATATATATCTCTAAAAAATACATTAACTCTAGAATACTTTTACATGCCATTTTTTGTCCTCATGTCAAATAAGACACTATCCTTTCAGTCTGTTGTAAATCATGTCTGCACCATAAAGAGCTCCTTAAAATAACCATCCGGTGGTGACACCGAGGAGATAAAGTGTTGGTAAAGCATGTTGTCAAAGTAGTACGGGGGGAGCTACTGAACAATGAACCAGGCTTGAAGCATTGCATACCTAAGAAGTCATTAGCATGCTGTACTCAGGACTGATAAAGAGAACAGTTTCGAGCATTGACCTGGCAGCCATAGACTGAATAACTCTGCCTTTCAACATGTGTAAACGTTTTACCTTTGTCTCTATCAAGTGCACCAGGCAATAAAAAAGTAAAAACAAAAAAACAGAGGCAGAAGGCAGAATTAGACTGTTCTCCTCAAGGACAGACCTGGAGCTGTTCTGGTTTTTAGCTGATAAGTTCACATTCATGCAGTACATAACTACTTAAGACTCCCATAGTGCACTTCTACATCCAGAACACCAAAAACATTCAGGTCTGACAAAGGGAACACAATGCTTTCAGTCTTTTACATGGGAATCACTATCACATAATATATCATGGATTAATTATAGCGATTTGTCTTATTTTCTAAAAAGAAATTACTCTTATCATGATTGCAATATGGTTGCGGAAAAAATTATTAGACCACCCTATGTTTTCTTCAATTTCTTGTTCATTTTAATGTCTGGTACAACTAAAGGTACATTTGTTTGGACAAATATAATGATTACAACAAAAATAGCTCATGAGCGTAATTTAAGAACTAGTATCTATCCATTTTCATGGTTTTCTTGATAATAACCATTTGCAATAATTCATAAAGTGTGCACTACGTTAAAAAGTTTCTGTATCAACATCTGTGGAGTAAAACTGTGGAATAAGTTGTGTGGAAATAAAAAAAATATTAAGCATAGTTAAGTTTTAAACAATGTAAAATAGTTATTCTTTTCAGGTATAGTATTTAATGGTGATTACGAGGACTGTGTTTATGAGTAGTGTTGTTGTTGCTGTTGAACTGTTGATTTCTGCTCAGTGCTGCCATGATGGTATTGTTGTGCATATTTTAGTGATTGTACAGTATCAGTTGTGGGCTGAATATTGAATCAAGACAAAATATTGCTTGATTTATAAATTATTATTGATGGAGATGTGAGGTATTTGAGGGGTAGGAGTGGATATTTATACTTCTTCCTACTCCTTTTCAATCATGCTGAATTTGTACTTGAAGACAGATTCTGTTCATTTAAATGTTGGTTTTTTTTGTTTTATCTTATTTTATTTTTTGCATGTTCAAAATAAATAAATGAATAAAATAAAGTAAATAAAAATAACTAAAATCACATAAGTTCTTACGTCAATAGCTATGGCACTGTAATGACAAAAAAAGTGCTTTTAGGCATTCCATGTTTTCTTTTCTGTCTGTTTTAGTCATGATACACACAGGAGTTAGTTCTTGATTGCATAGCCATTGTTTCTGATGGTCTAATATATTTTTTTTCTCCAACTGTATGGTTTCACCATGAACCTAGGCAGGATACAGTATGAATTCAGGGAGCAGCATTTTCATTATTTTTTGATGGCAAATAAATTATCAAGCCAAATTAAGTCACTTACTCTATTAGTTATCTTAGTTACCACATGCACCCACCCAAACCAAAATTAAGAAAATAAATAAATAAAATAACCTGACTGATAAGGGAATGGATAACCCAGAAGTACACCATTTAAATTGTTTTAATATGTCTTTTCAGACTTTATTTAATGTAGGCAGCACTGGGGGAGAAAAAGCACTATAAATATGAGTTCAACAAATGTCTCTATGAAGTGAAGAATAAAACTTCACATCCCCACACAATCAAAAAATTAGCTGGTTCTTAAAAATGTATGTTGAATACACTTATTGTTCTAATCATCCTAATCCTAACTGGTTATTTGTGTTCCCTTGTTGAACTGAAGAACTATTTCTTATAATTATTTTTGTTAATACTACTACTATTAATAATAATAAGAAATCTGCAAAAACAGGGAGATGATATGTTTTGTAATATGGGTGCACTAATGATTTTATTATTCATTTCCTAACTACACTGAACCCTGTATAAGTGTATTTCAATAAAACATGTGGATAGAAATGACCGTAATTTATAAGGATTTTGTTATAAAATGACAGCAAATTATCAATGAATGCATGTTTGTTCACATTTTAAAGGGAAATGTAAGGATTTAGCCTTGCTGTTCTTATGTGAATCGCAGATGTGCATGGCAGCAGGTTGAAGAAGTGTGCACTGCATATGAACAAGTGTTGTGATTATAAAGTATGAAAACATGTAGTCATCTGCACACCTTCCCACATCCTGGTGGTCCCCAGAGGATCAGAGATGGTATTTCCTGAGAGTCCAGAAGGGACCGGAGTAGTGTTTGCTGGCCTACAACTTTACTCTGGCCGAAGTACTCCTCCAGTGTGTTGGGTCGTAGTACCTCTGCCAGGGGTTTGTTCATAGTGAGCAGTGTCTGGAGTGACAGTTCATGTGATGCGTTCACGGACGGCCCGTTGAATCCAGAGGCCTGGCCCTTCAGAACCTCAGTAGGCCTGCCTGCTGGTCCTGGTTCCGCCTCCTCCGGAAAACTACGTTTAACTCCCTTGTTGGCAAGACCAGAGCTTGTTTTACTGAAGCATGGTCTGTCACGGTCATTTTGAGAGGAAACTTTACTCTTGTTTGATTGGAACATGGAGAATACCGCTGTTGACGACGTACCTGCCGATGCGAAAGTGGAGGAGGAGCGGACGGTACTTCTGTTTACACTGGGACTAGACGGGACCTTTTCCGCATTAGTACGAGGTTTCTTCTCAGGAGGCCCGTTTTCGTCTGCTGTAGAAGGACTGCTATCGGCACCGCCACCAAGTAGACAGGCGTCCAGGTGGCCATTAATTCTGTCAGGCCTGAAATCATTAAAACACACGGGACACTGCACTGAGTCCTGCGCAGTTGTCATCTCATTCGCCATGTTGGCTCCCGCGAAACTTTTGACCCGTGGTCACGTGATCACAGATTGATTCTGTTTTCCTTGTTTTGTTTTTTTACATTTATTATAATTATTATTGTTAGTTTCATCTGAATTACCATGCGTCATTTTATGAGGGGATATATTATTTGCAAATTAATATTTTTAATCCGTTGTTTAGTAAAATTCCTTTTTATTTTGCTGTGACGTTCAGGTACCGTAGGAACATCCAACATTTGTATGTTGAATGCAACAAACACGAGTTACCCTACAGACGTGTTTATGCATGTGGTATACTGCATAGTCCGAAAGAATTCATTTCAAGTTAAATATCTGGTTGTTATTGCTTTTTATTCACTTTATTTGATAATTTTTTTGGTTATTTATTCATTTTGTGTTGCCTTCAAATGAGTATTTATGTATTACTTTTTAACTTTAAAAAATGTATTTATTTTAAATATTTATACAGCTTTATGCTGATAGGAAGCTAAATAACTCACTGTTCTGTGGAGAAAGCATGGGATTAAATAAGTTTACGCTTCCTCTCACTCCTTTTCAAATATGTGAATCTAATCATTATATGTTATATGTTTTCACAGTAAAGATCAAAGTCATGCCACATAAGCACATGTGGATGCTCAGATTTCTATTTCGTCAGTGCATTTTTTTCTGTCTTGTTATTCTCACAAATGCTGTTGGTTCTTCATTCATTCCTCCTCTGTCTTACTTTCTCTTATCAGATAACTAACAATAAACAAGCTGGTCACACCAGAGATCATCCAGGTCCAGAGGAGAGTCTCAGACATAAAGCCTGGCAGCCAAATCTCCCTCTAAGGGAGAATGGCCAAGATGAAGTCAGTCCATCAGTGTGCCAGCAGCAGAAACATGACCAAGCTGGCCACCTTGCGTTGCTTCTGGGAGATGAAGTCTGAAGCTAAGGTATTCGCAACAGTTCTGTAATGACACATAACATTTCTAGGAGATGAGTATCAACATACAGTATGCTATTACAAACCAGCTTTATTAAACTACAGATGGCGCTAAAATACAATAAAGCAGAAAGGATTTGTACAGACATTTTGCAGCAGTTTAGTAGCTGAATGGTCAACAAAGACTACACTGTGTTAGAAAAAAAAAATGCAGAACAAATCACACAAGATTTTAACAAGTTGCTGTTGAAGCATAAGTAGTCTACTATTAAATAAAGACTCTGTGACTTTTACAGACTTTGTGAGTAATCAAGACCAGCTTAGTTTCTTCCGTCCATGTCAGCAGGTTCACTCGAGCAGTAAGGGCACATCTTCTCTCCAAAAATGAGCTAATTATTGTGTTTGGCAGAGGTGTAGGTGAACCTAGTGGAGGCCATAGAAGTTGCCAACATACTGAACATTGCTTTGGTTGGCTTACAAGATGATGCATTCTTGGCCTTGTACTCTTAGGTTTTTCACACCCAAAATGTCATTACTGCACAGAAGAAGTGGATTTTAAACTCCTCATACAGTATAAATGATGCCTAACATTTTACTGCAAATTGGATTTTTTTCCAGTTCATAACTGAATAATAAAGGAATCAAATGAATCCTCTAAACCATTTCTTATAAATCAGTTTGTTAAACAATACAAGTTAATATAAAGTCACCCACCATGTTGAGCAAAGGAAACCATGTGACAGTTAGAGTGATAGGCTATTTGGAGCAGTAATCCTATAGCAGTGGCTATTTATTTACACCACATCCTTGTCAGTGTTGACAGGGAGGCTAGACCCCCTTTCAGAATTTCTCAGTTTGTAATGTCAGTATTGTGTCAAAAAGGACTTTTGTTTCCTGTTTACCTTATGTCACCGTGAGATGAATGGAGAGAAAAATGTCAAAATAAAAGACGTGCTTTCAAGTGCAGAAAAGGGGGGAAGATTAAAGTGAGAGAGAGCTTGTCTGTCAGACCCCCTCTGCTGGCACCTGTCCTTCTTTTGTCATGGGGACAAACCCCCTGTCCTTTAGCCTGTCCTGCCTGGCCTAAGTGTTGATGGGAGTGGAAGGTTGACTGAATTAACAGAGCTGTTGAGCATAGTGTGGTATTAATATTTGGGCGGTTCTTGCTCTGAGAAGGACCTGTCATCTCGTCTAGTCCTCCACTTGAAACTCTGCGCCTTAAGCTCATAGTGAACCTTTGTACATAAAGATAAGTAAAGTGAGGTTATAGAAGACGGATGAAGAGTAAAGTGAAAGTCATGAGGAACTTTGTCACAAGCTGGGACTTTTGGCTACTGAACAGCATGTGTCGGGTTGCCTCCTACGTTTGGCGCAGGCTAAGTGATTTACTCTGCTACCGGAGGAGGCACAGAACACCCACTCAGGTATAATGCTGTATGACTTGATGAATAACTCTCTATACTCATTTTTTTAGGAAACACTAATTTATTAACAAAGGACATTACTGTTAGAGCTACTCTGCAGGGACATACATGTTTTTCTTGGGACAGCAGATCATAACAAGAAATTAATCAAGTCTTTGGGCTAGTCTTATTATTAAGTATCTTGGGAGCGGCAAATTAAGCATCTAAGCACATAAATTATTACCGATGCTCAACAACATTTTCAATTCTGTGGCCACCATCCAGCTCACTTGTCTTATTATACACAATACACATGTTGCCAGCACGGAGTAGAGCTGCTTTTGTGGAACATTGTAGCATCGTGTTTCATGAGTATGCCTCTCAGCCATTTCTTAAGATAGGCAGAATTTTGGCAGCTGAAGGAAATGGGTGTCTGCTTTAATCATAGGGATAATCACTTTTACTTCAACAATAAACATGCAGCAAACAAGCATGTGCTCTTAGTGTTATTTAATTTAAATAACTTTTTATACACAAAGGTTAGAATACTGGTGTATTGCTTTACTTTATTTGTATTTAAGACTTAAGAGGCTCTTTGTGTGTATGGATACATACTACTGAAATAATATTAGAGGGTTTTAATGTGTCTGATTACATTCTAAACTGTATGCATTATTATTATTATTATTATTTATTTAAGTAATTTTTTTGCACGTTTATGCCTTTCTGTTCTAGCTGCATTAAATAGTTGCATTTTGGTGAATTTTATCAATTTTTTGCTTTTGCATTTTTTTTTTTTTTACTTAGTCCTGCATCTAAATATCATGTTTATTTTAGCAAGTGAGCTCAACAAAGCATGGAATAATCCTTCCAAATGTAATGTAATTCTGTAAATAAGAGTGAAAAGATATATTGGTACTTAACCCATAAAGACCCAAACAGCCACTGGCAACCAAAACCAACTACTGATGTAAAATATTTAATATCCATTGATCCACTAATCCTATCAATACATCTAAATGATTGATGTACAGTTTGTCATCTTTTTATAGTCATCAGATATGACCCATTTGGATGTTCAGAGGCTCTGTAGAGAATGTTGAAGCACCATCATCGTCTGTAACATTGATTCACCAGTGAAACCTACAGTTTGAGCAATAACAGTGGATGGAGACACTTGATTTATGCTGAGTTAATGATATATTTTATTGAAAAAATCACTTTTTCCTTCAGTTTTTTTCTGTTCTCATATAATAACATTTGAACTTACTTTGAGCTTTTATGAACATCTACATCATCAGTGAATTAAATATAGGGCAATACATGATTTGCACTGAATAAAGCTCCAACTTGAGGATAATATTACAATAAATGGTGATAAATCACTGAATAAGGTTAAATATAGAGAAAAATTCATTTGGGATCTGCCATAAAAGTAACACTGGGTCTTAATGGGTTAAGGATATTAAAGATAAAACATAAGATAAGAATTTCAATGGTGTATATGTCTGTAGAGTCAATCAAATCTGCAGAAGCAGAGTGTGTCAGGTATGCCGACAGTTATGGAGTTAGTAAACACAGGTTGGAAAGGCTTCTGCTGCCATCTAGTGCTGAAAACTTTGCTGTTGTGACGTAGCATTACTTCAAAAGCAGGGTTGTATTGTACCACAACTGCCTACAAGAGGATTGAATAGCCTCTGACACTCTATTCATTTGTGCCTTTCTGACATCACATAATGGTTCTAAATCTTATAATTGTGCAGGGATGCATAGGCATAAAAATGAATAGAGAAATACAGCAGACTTCGGTCAACCACTTTTTCAGTTTTCAGAGAAAGTAAGAGTCAGTGATATTTATTATCCTTTGAAATTACAGCTTGACTTCTTATTTTAGTTTGTCCATTAAATATATTTATTTATCTTTCACAACTTTCAATGATGTGTCACCTTAGCTGTATCACATTGTAAAATGGCTATTTCTGCTTTGTGAATTCCACCTCAGACATTCTGTAGTTATCCTTAATGCTGTTGGAGAATGCATCATAGACAAGCTGAAGCTCTCTCACCCTCTCTTGTTTCTCGCATTCCTCTCTTGGCATTTGAGAGATCCACACTGACATTTACTGTAGGATACCCATGAGTGTGTGACTAAGCTCTTCATATGTAACCTAGTGCTTTCTGTCACTAAACATTTTTATGATGTCCCCAGTGTAAAGTGTGTCTTATATTTCCATGTTGTTAATAATAGAGCATCTGGGAACATCTTTTTTCAAGTACAAGTGAAGAACTAGACCTGGGTATTACTCAAATTCACAGAGGTTTACTTTTAAGGATTGAAATAAAAAAGCTTTGTACATAAAGGTAATCAGGGTGGTACTTATGTGTGATCCAGATTTATATTTCAACATGAGTGCATTTTTTCCCCCTGAAAAATAATGATAAACCACAGAGTATAGATTCATCAATAAAATGGCTTTGACTTTAATAGTAAACTGAAAACTGTAATTATTTGAGGGTTTCCTTAGTCCTCAATGTTAGCTTAAGAGTTCAATTATTTAATAGTTAAACATGTACTATTTACATTTTAGTATAAAAGGTAGTGCAACATTTTTAGAGTAGTATATAATTATTTACCACCATTAAAAATTAATTACCATTATAATGTCTGCTACTATGTGTTCTGTATTGCTTGTACATTATGCTCATATACTTGTTTGCAAACAACATAGTATGTTTTTGGTTTCTGTTTCTTGATTCCTTTTTTTTCTTATTGGTTAGAAGAACTCTGTGGAAATGTGGATTATGCTTCACAATGTGCAAAAGGAAGCAATATCAAGTGTTATGTAACCCTTTTTCATCTAGTATGAATACAGAAAAAAATTAGTGTCATTTTTGTTTTGTAATGAAAGGAATTTTATTTTTTGGGTGGAGCATACCTTTAATCAGACTTTTTAGTGCTCAGATTACTTGCTCATTGCAAAGATGAACATTGCCACCTGCTGTTAAAAGAATGATATGCTAGAAAATAACTGCACTGGACATTGACACACACAGTTTAATGTGTTTAATTCCATAAATAATCCAAGCGCCTCCAGTGTCCCTCAGCGGCTCCAGAGTCAATGTGATAGCAGGTACATCTATCATGTTTTACAAGACATACTAGTGTTTATGCACGTGTGTGTGGGGAAGTAATGTATTAAGCATTACTTATATTATCTAATGTAATTTTATAACCTTATAAACAAAATGAAAAAGTCTTTTAAAGTGCAGCTTCAAAATGTGTTTACATGCCAAGAGATGACGCAGAGAGAGCATTGAGATGTCTAAGCTTTTAGCATGAGGTGTTGGGTTTCATGGCTGCCACACTCTTTCAAGTGCACAACTTTCCAAGAGAAAGTGCAGCCAGGGCTGGCAGCCCGAGTGACGTGAGACTGGAGGCTGAAGGGGTGACTGGACACTAGCCATGGCCCAGCTCTGGTACTTCTCAGGACATTGTGTTCTTTATAAGAGAGGCACTTGTTTCATGCCCCGTGCCCAAGTAAATTATCTAATGTGGAGGGTCATACAGGTCGTCTGAGACATGATTGAAACCAAAATAATAACAATAATAATGATAATGATGATGATGATGATAATAATAATAATAATGATAATGCTGCTGCTGCTGCTGATGATGATAATAATAATAATGATATCATGATATATCAAGATGTGATATTCACGCAAACATAGATTTATGTGCCTGTGCATGCAAAAAGCAGCTTTAGTTTTTAACATTTTAATCTTGCACAATAACTACGTACTTAAAGATAAATGCCCAACAAGCATTATTATTATTATTATTATTATTATTATTATTGTTATTATTATTATGCTTGTTTGGCATTTATCTTTAAGTAGATTTATTTTGCAAGATTAAAATGATATAAACTAAAGCTGCTTTTTGTATACAGACACATAAATCTATGTTTGAGTGAATATCACATCTTGATATATCATGATAAAATATCATATTAGCCTGTTCAGCCTTACAAGATTATTTTGTTATTTATAGTATAAGTCAGGTTTTGTGGCATTTTTCTATGTATTCACTTTGACAACAGTAAAAAAAAAAAAAAAAAAAAATCCAAGTTTCCAGTTTCACAACCATTTAGGTTCCAAAGTATGCATGGCAAAAAGGTTTAAGTTTTACTATTTAAAGAAGCTAAGCCTCTTGCTGTATATCAATTTACCTTTAAATTTTTTCCCCCCTCTGAATGTTCTTATGTCAGTAGGAGTTCAAACTGCAAAGGCTCCAGGACGCAAACACATACAGAAGTTTGTTACGCATTATATAAACTACATTGCCTTAAAACATCCTGGTAATTTTGCTGTCACATTAACAAAACAACATTTTCCTCATACAGCAGTAGACAGAGCAGTGATATCTCAGCCTCTGTGTACACATACAGCATCTTGGCAGTGAAGGTGAGAGGGGACTGTGAGCATTGCCCATAATGCTGTTACTTTCTTTGGCCCCAGTTTCACCATAAAGTGTAAGCGATACAAACTTGAGATTTGCTTTATGTCATTCATCTTTGAGGCCAAGGGTCTGTTTATAAACCATGCAGGGTTTAATCATCTCAAAGTGTTCCCCTACCTCTAACCAATGCAGCACATAATGTGACAGTGTTTAGTTATGCATGCTAACCTTTAACATGTAGACGATACAAGCCCATCGGGTAATGTGTTATTTACTGACAATATCATGTTGCAGAATTCAACACAGTTATTGTCAATTTTTCCTTTTTTAAAAACTTATTTTAAAAAAAGTGTCTGTTTCACATACACACAACATAAATGAGTTTGCTGTTCATGCACCACAAATTCCCACAACATGCTACAAATGACCTACGTTGTCTGTCATCTGTTGGCATCCAAGGACAGGTGTAAGCGTCTCTGTCTCCTCCTGAGTGATTGATGGTTGGTTTCATTCCCATCTGTTTCTACCCCGGCAGAGTCATTTGTTCTTTCCACCATAGCCATCTTACAAGAGTGAACCCAGATGAAAATAAAAATACAAGGGAATGCAGTCCTTGGAGTCTGGCCACTATAGGAAAATTACTGAAGGCTTTGCACAAAGCAGCACTGGGTCCTATCTATAGTAAATATCAGAAAAGAATAACATGGTGGTGGGGTGACTTGACATTAAATATAAGTTGACAGGTCAGCTCCTTACAGTCTACTGTGTCTGCCAAGTTCTCACCCTTCATTGGTTATTGCAATCGTGAACCCAGATTTTGGCTTGAGTGCGTGAGTCACCTCAGCCAAACTCACCTCACAGTTTGGCTGAAGTCACTATGGTTCAGTTTGCAATCTATGTCTCTGTTGTCAGAATCATTTCATGGTGGCTTGAGCAGAGTTGGATTCCCTTTACTCTCTGTCATCACTAGATTTAGAAGTTTGTGAAGGGGAAGTTTTCAGATCACAGGTCAGATTGACCTGCAGATGCGTTGCTGCTTCTGCTTTCTTTAATGATTTAGACTCCAGCATTTGCTGTCTGGTGCAGTTCAGTGTTTGTGGAGGAATTTAATATGTGTTTATATCTTCTGAGATTAGATCAACACATCTGTTGTTTTGATTTATTTGGATCATGGATTATATTCATGTTACAAGAGCTAAGGTAAAATTGATACCTTACTCTGCTGAGAAAACATGTGAATCAGTGGATGTTTGAGTCAGTGAGTAGGCATCGTATAAATTATCCCTGTCACCCGTCTCTTCTTTCAACAGATGGACTTAGTGTCTTACTGTAGGTCCCCTCGGCCAGGAACCACAGGCTTCCTCATATATCCCCTGACAGTAGGAGCAGGTTACCGGCATTCAACAAAGTATCAGAGAGCATCTGCATTGCAACATGGTTCTCATTCACAATTGTACTCAGACTCACTCACAGTGCCAAATGTCTAGCCGCCCAGTTTTGTCAGAAAATGTAATGATAGTAGAACTGTTTTGTAATATTATTAATTTATCTTAAAATCTTAAACAGATCCGTCCACTTTGCCTAAAAAATCTTTGGATCTTTTTTAATCCGCTAAAGAATGTGCACCAGATGTGTTATGTAAATTATTGACATTTGACAAGCAATAAAAAAAATGAGCAACGTCACACTTCCAGTCTAAACATGAACTGTGTATACTGACCATTTTGACACCCAGCAGGTGAGTGACGGTAGTGGGCTTAACACTTATAGGCTCTCAAATGTCTCATAGCCCAGGCAGTGCCAAGCCCCCTCCCCAAACACTTGACCCTAGCTGACGTAGGCTGTACATTTACATTTAGGGACACCGGCTCATTCCACTCTTAATACCGCTTCAAGCGTGGTGGGAAGCAAGCTCCTGGGATAAACTGAGAAAACAGTTTTTTTTTTTGTTTGACTCAACCAGACAGAATTCATTTTACTTCAAATTTAGAAAATTACATCAGAATATTTTTATATGGTTGTTTGAGTGATTTTTTTTTGTTTTTTTGCCTGGAGTGACATTTTTTCTTGTCTTTTCCTTTTTAATTCTAAATCTGTGTGGAACACTGAAGAACAGAGCTGGCTACGACTTTTGAAAAAGTCTTTTTGTCTGTTTCACGGACATTATTGGCCCTATTTTGATCTCAGTTGGTGTCTTAATGTGATATTTGTAACATTGGAAACCATGAGTTCAGCAGTAATAAACACAGGTGACCAGAAGAATGCCAACAACACAAGCTTCGACCTCATCCAACATCGGATTGAGTCACTGAGCAGCAAAATGGATAAACTCATCAACATACAAGAAAAGGTCCTAAACCGACTAGATGGCATGTCTCAGGACATTGATGTTATTGAAAAGGATATGGAGAATCTGAAGGTTGACAAAGAGGAGATCCATCTGCCACCTAAGGTAGTGAACCAGACCCAGGTCATGGGGCAAGAGGTGAGGGATATATGTCAGGAGATGAGCACCATCATGTCTGCGGTGAACCAACGGTCTGAGCAGCAGGCTCAGAAGATTGAGGGGATGGAAAAACTGGTCCTCAGCATGCAGCAGGTGATCAGCTTCATTGGACAGACAGTGAAGAGATCGCGGGTTATGGAGCTGATGTTCAAAGGTCCTGGAGCTCGAAAAGGATCCAGACCTAAAGACAGTAAAGGCAAGAAAGCAGCTAAAAGGAAATCTACAGACACAGTAACCAAGAAGCTTGAGAAGGTGAGACCAGACTTATCATTAAATCTTGGACCATAGGTGTGGGCCTGATCTGTACTCACAGAGACTGCATTATATGTGTACAACTATGAACCTGAAAGAATGTGATTTATATTATTGTTGGCTTAGAACAGCTTTATCTGGCTTGAAGATTTCACTCAATATCCTTAACTCAATATGAATTAATTTATTGAAATATGTACTCATGTAGTTAGACCGCTATGAAAACCAATATGTGGCAAAGAGTTTCAAGCTACTGCTATTTCTCAACCCTTGTTCCTAGTAAGTCTTTTTACATAAACAATTACATACTCACATGATCAAAATGTACAGGTTTCTTCAATAAGAGGACACTATAATATGGCCATAGAAGGAGAAAAAAATACAAAAAAGTAGCTTTGAGGTTTTCAATCACTGTGAACCTGTGTTGGTATCGATGTCCAGTTTGTGCAAAAGTTACTATTTCATGCTGACTTTAATTTCTTAGATCTTATAGGGATATCCTGTTGTTCTTGGCAGAACATGTGAAAATGATCATAGCAGTAAAGCTGACCATCCAAAAGTTCTCAGGCCTATGAATGTAACTTGGCTTGTGTTTTAAATTCCCCCCCGTAATGGGCTAGGGTAATTGGTAGTGTCTGAAATTCACAGTATTTAAACATGCAAACTGCTGATTGAGGACAAAATAATTAAGGGTGTTTATTATAAGCTACTGTGCAATAAATATGTCAGTTATTCCTTAAATAAAGCTCTAAATTAAATTTATATTTGATGAGTACTGAACCATGCACCAGTGCAACATGGCCACTTTGGCAGGAGGCACAGTCTGGGACCTCCTTTAGAGCCGCTGTGAGGCCATGATGAAATGTGAGTGGCCTGGTTTAGAAATGCTGTTTTTGGATCAGTGTTGCAGTATTTGTGGTTCAAAAGGGCTTTAACCCCTTCATGCGTCAGAGTCAGGTGTCAAAAAATTGCGACGAGTCAGACTTCCCCCCCCCCTTCTCTCTTTTAGCAGTTTCCTCACTTCACTAAGGTACTTCTATGATAGTCCTGCATTTCAGTTACGTGTCAGTTAACAGCAATCACTCCAAATGTGGTTTGCTGTTAGCATTGTCCTCACTGTGGGGATTTTTTTTTTGTTGTTTTGTTTTTGCAAATTGCTGAACTTCCTGTGGTACAAAAGTCCTTCGTAAAATTTTATTGGTCTTCCTGCGGATAATGCTGTCTAACTCCCTTTGATTTAGAGGTTCCAGTAAAAGTCTGTATTTAACGTGGCATCCACTGTAGCAGAATTGTTGGCAAAGGTTCAGATGAATAAATCATTTTATTTATACACTGTGATGCTGCTTGTTTGCCAGGGGGTTATCTTTATCCTTGAGATTGAGATGTTTGTTTCTTTTAGACTTAAATCCATTTCCTCTCACCGCCTAATTAAGCCTGATGTATTTATCCAATCATGAGGCAGACAGTGGCCTTGCTTAAAGGTCACTAAGGGCTCTCTGGCATTGTAGGTATGAGGTGCACTTGAAGACTCTTTAAAGCATGTTATCGCCACACTCACATTGCTTACATAGCTGCTTGAGTGAAAACTGTCCATTTCTCTGTGACCTACAATCGAGCAAATCCACAGCGCTGCGTCATGACAAGGCTATCACACACTTAGAAGTACGTACATGCTGTTACGTCAAACTTGAGCGCAGTCACTCTTTGGTATTGGAGTGGTGGCAAGCAACATATTATAACTACAGTACTTTGTTGCTTTACTTAAGTAGATTTTTTTAGGTATCTGTTCTTTACTTGAGTATCTATTTTTCTGGCAACTTTTTACTTTTACTCCCTATATTGTTGCAAAAATATCTGTACTTTATACTCTTTACAATCTCAGAATAGACTCATTACTTTTTCAAACTAAACGGATGTGACAATATGTTAAATATGTTGTTTCATTCACTGTGGAATTAGAAAAATGGAAACTTTTCAGGATTTTGCCTGGTTAAATAAGTATTGTTTCATTCATGGCAAAAAAAATGTAGTTTTACTTATGTACTTTATTACAATTGAGAAGTTGTACTTTTTTTTTTTTTTTAAACTTTTTTCTTAAGTGATGGAGTTGAATCAGTACTTCTACTTTTTTGAGATTATTTTTTTCCACACAAGTAGCTGTACTTCTACTTAAGTACAGAATATGAGTACTTTTGCCACCTCTGAATATTTGCGTAAATACATGATATTAAATATAAGTAAAGTTTCTGATAATGAATTTGCAGAGTCAGATTTTACAGTTAGATCATATTTTAATTATTACTGCTCCCATTTCAAGGAATTCCTGTTTTCGTCAGAGGACTCGTCAGGTGTTTTGAACCACCTTAGAGGTGTGAGAGACACTCTAAGCAATGCCTGTTCTCCCAATCAGAAAACACTGCTGTCTCTGGGGAAACACTACACTTGAAATATGTCCTCTACTGTTGACCTCACGACATGTTCGTAGAACAAATGTGAGACACCTCGAGTTCAAGACAGGTTTTTCCATGTTAACCTGATCAGAGAGTGTTTAGTGAGTTTCCTCAGCGGAGAAATTTGAACAAGAGCCTACGGTCACTTGTAATATTTTCCGCTCAGGGTCAGCATTGCATTCCACTGCTGAGTGCAACAAGTGATAAGCTATAAATTCACTGCCCTGCTGCCGTCTATCCATCTGCCATGAATAATCAAAGGCATGCCATTATACAAGTCAGTCTGCGCATGGAGATGTGCTAAAATGTGCTAATGTGTTAGCTGAAAAGTGAAGATGTCGCTTACATTCTGTCTTTTTCATCATCTCATAATCTGTCATTTCATTGAATTATTAATTTCATTATTGATTTGTTTCCTAATGTTGTGTGCATTTATGTCATTATATGGTTTATTCATTTGCTGAATCATTGTTGTGGTTGTTTCATGTGACTCTAACTTCATCAGATCATTCTGTTTTTATTATATGGTTTGTTCAACTGCTGATTCATTTGTTGTGTTGTGTTTATTTCATGTGACTCATCAGCTTTCATCATTCTGTCTGTATAGCCATTCATGTTTAAAATGTGACATTTTCCCATTCCACATGTCTTCGTATAACCCTACTAAGCTTTGCTATCTTGTCTTTTTGCTAGAAAACTACCTCTAATAAAGCAAGTAAAGGGACTCAAGACATAACTCCTGCATGTGTGCACAGTACTCCACAGCCTTCTCGCAAGATAAAGATCCATGGACCAAAGCATTTCCTCGCCTCTCGCAAATGTGGAAACTTTGTAGGTTTATTGTGCATATGCTGTGGTCTACACATCAAGGTGTCTTTATTTACATATCATGTAAGAGCAAACAGTTTTTTTTAAATTTGTAGTTTGAGGCTGAGTATTTTCCAGTGTTCCTCCTTGAAACTATTTCTAAAACTTTGCTGTAGTATTAGTGTGAGACAGATGTATGTGTAACCATAATATGACTATGAACCATCCAGTCGCAGAAACAATTATTAGACCACCCTATGTTTTCTTCAGTTTCTTGTTCATTTTAATGCCTGGTGTAACTAAAGGTACATTTGTTTGGACAAATATAATGATAACAACAAAAATAGCTTATAGTAGTTTAAATTAAGAGCTGATATCTATCCATTTTTCATGCTTTTTTTGATAATCAAAATCATATAAGTTCTTACATCAATAGCTATGCCATTGTACTGACAAACAATGTTTTTAAGCATTCCATGCTTTCTTTTCTGTTTGTTTTAGTCACATGATACACACAGGAGTTAGTACTTGATTGCATAACCATTATTTTTTTTTATTACATTTGATAGTCTAATAATTTTTTTCTGCGACTGCAGATTTAGCAGAGGGTAAAGTGTTGTGGTAATGTATTTTATGTGTTTCTTTGACCGTGTTATGAATACATTTTAACATTACGACTCACTAAGTTCATTTTGCACTATTTTGTAAAATTTTAATTTCTCAGTTGAAGGACCATAAAGGGAAAGATGGGGCCGAGAAACCCAGCCTAAGCCCTAAGGCTCTGAAAACACAGAAGAAGCTCAAGCCTCCAGACACAGCAGGTAATTCTACCTCTACAATAATATGGCACTGATTTCAGTGTTTAGCATTACAGTCAAAATAATCTGTGGGACCCAGCAGCAGTGTGTAAACTGATGTCAGAGTTTTCTTTCAAAGTTCCTGTAAATGTCAGATCAATATCATTTGATGGAAAGGTTATGTTATTATTAATAGTCAAGTGTGTGAATGTGTGGGAGAATGAATAATGGATTCAAAGTACACGCTTTGACGAACATAAATAGAAAGGAGCTATATAAATCTATAAATCTAATTTATTCTTATTTTTATTCTTACCCTCATTCCTATTCTTATTAATAAATCTATTTTTTTTTTTTTTTTACAGATCATGTTTCCTTTAAGAAACAGGTTTTGCTATTGGAAGAGGTGCAGAAACTGAACAGGGAGAATACAGAGAAATCAAATCTGAAGCTCACCACGGGATATCATGATTTGTTGCCTGGAGTGTCCTCCAAAGATCTAGAAAGTGATGTGTGCACCCTACAAGAAGATTCCAAACTATCTGAGGATGAAACACACATTGAGGTTGAAGAAGAAGAGGAAATCAAACAGGAGGAACACAAAGATGAGGGTGTTCCAGCTGAAGAGGAATCTGTACTTTCAGTGGAAGCTGCAGCGAAAGAGAAAGAGCCAGAAGTGGAAATTCCTGCAGAAAAGACAGAAAGTCCTGCAACTGAGGATGAAGCCAAAACGGAACTCCCCACATCTGAAGACATTCAGAAAGAACCAAGTACCCCGAGGTAATATATGTTCAAATCCAATAAACCCTGCAATAATTAATCAGTAGTACTACAAAAGTTCAGAAAATAAATGTCAAAAAGCAAATGTCCTGTTCAAATATGTATACAATATGTATTCTATGTAATACAATATGTACAATTTATAATTGATCTGATGATTTAGATATAACAAAGTTTATGATGATTTCATCTTTAACATTATAAATTATTTGGTGATTATTTTTATGCTTTCAGTAAATACTGAAGATACAGGTGTTTTTGTAATGCATATTATAAAATTTTAGATCAGACATAATTTGGATATTCTATTAAAATATTACATAGTTTTCTGCAGAGACCAGAATTTTGCATTTAGCTACATTTTCAATAATAATAATAATAATAATAATAATGATGATGATAATAATAATAATAATAATAATAATAATAATAATAGCAATCATGATAATAATTATGAACTGTAATAAAAACAAACATAAAAATTAAATGAAAATGATACAAAAGTATTTGTTCCAGCACTGAAGACCAAGACACTTCTTGCCTGCCTCCTGAAGCTGAGCAGGACCAGACAGGGGAGATCAGCACAAGTGCCGAAGAACAGGCTGAAGAGGATGATGAACAGAACCCGGACTCTGAGGGCTGGGCTGTGTTCAGAGCAGACGGAGTGCAATTCAACTTTGACCTGAAAGAATTGGTGGAGAGACAAAGAAGGGGGAAGACCACAGAAAATGATGAAAAACAAGAAGAAGATGAGGATGATGATGATGATGAGGCTGAGCGATACTTTATTGGTGAGTCAGGACCTTTGTACACATCTAAAGCTCTCCTGATGTTGCTCAGGAGAACATTAGAAGTGGACAAATGTTCTCCTGATGTTACTCAAAGCATGAATGCTGATTATTACACCAAGTAACTTTAAAAACACACAATGAAATTCATGAATGTTTAACTTTTAATTCATGGACTATATTTCCAATTATACTCATTGTTGTTATTGCCCACTTTCTGGGAGACATAAACACAAGATTTTGAAACAAGAAAATGGAATTAGACTGTACACATTTGACAGTACCATCCATTCTTACAAGACTGCGCTCAAGTATTTTTGCTACAGACCTTTTCCCCATTTTTACTTCAGGGGTTTTATATGGAGGGTCACATGTGTACAGCATTGGGGAACATATAACAGAGTACATGTAATGGGATTACGTATTTTGAATACAAAATATGAGTGACTGTATTCTGTTACAGATACAGTTTCTCAAATCTACATCGTCTTGTATTTTTTGTTTAATAATTGTATTATATAAAAGCTTTACTGCAGCATTTTAAGTATATTTAAGTAATATTACATGGTAATCAGAAAGTACATTTTAAAAAAAGTAGTGGATTACTTTCCATTATTTTCTATCATTTCACAAATCCAGTTTCCTACTCATTTCCCATAATCTCTTTTTACAACATGCAACACAAATATTCTGATGATTAGTATTAAGTGCAAGTTGTGGGAATGAGTCAGTCCGACAAGTCCTGCATAGGGATGTCCCGATCTGATATTGGTATCGGGGTTCAGCCTCTTTCTCTATAACCAGACAAACCACCGATAACTTGCTTTGGGTTGTACTAGTGCAGCACACATTCATATGTGTTTATGAGGCTTAGACCTACTACATTCATCCAGCTCTAAAACAGAACACACTAGAATAATGTTTACAATGTAGTAAACGTGGTGTGATCTGCTACATTCATATGGTATTAAAATTCAAGAAAATGTGAAAGTAATCCAAGTATTCGGATTAGGATACTCAGATTGAGTAATGTAACAGATTACAGTGCAGATTACATTTTTGAGCATGTACTCTGTAATCTGTAATGGGATACATTTCAAAAGTAACCCTCCCGATACTGCATGTGTACAAAACCGACACATTTTTGGTTAACGATTCAGCCCATCCCAGTATTTCACTCCCCTGTCTAATTTGTATACTTGAGTACAACTTTCATAAATTGGTCTGTGGTTGAGAAAAATTTAGTTTAGTTTAGTTTAGTAGTTTATTTCAAGCTTATGCACTCCATGTACAGTGGTAATTACATATATATGTACATTATTCAATACTGTTCATATACAAGTACAATCATCCAGGCAGAACAACAGTATATTATATGTCTGAGACGCTGTTTAGAGCGTCTGAGTACATCTCATGCCAATTCTAGCAAATTTTTAAATGTGCATTTTTAAATTTGTTTAGTATCTTTTTTTCTCTCGTCTCTTCAGACACCATCCCTCCGCCATCGGCTCCTTTCAATCATCGCATCGTATCAGCCAAGCCCAACCAGATCAGCAACTTCTACACCATCAACTGGCAGGAGGTCCTGGGAGGGTAAGTGTCGTACTTTCTAAATCACCAGCTGATATGTCATAGATCAAAGACAGTAAGAAAAGACGTTTTCAGTTTCTCACAAGACCTAATTGCGTAACCCCGCCTGCGCCTCCCTGTGCTTCCCCCTGGTTCATAACTTTAGAGTCACTGCAGTTATTTTTACTCCAGGACTGAGTGGTATGTGAAACTGTATCCCTGGTGCCAGCTGGTAGCTAATCACTAAGTGTTAATCCTAGTCTTCAAAGAGCAGACACAGCCCAGCTCAGATTTAATGAAATAACAGATTAAACGCCACATTCTCCTAAAACGTCTCTGTTTGAAAGCAGATCATCATTTACTGAGAAAACATATAAAATACTATCTCTGCCTTATCATAAAACTGTCCCTAGTGTTCTAAGATTGGCAACTATAGCTGATAAAGTTGGCAATCTTTCACTTTGCAAGAATAGGATTCAACTTTTTTCCTGTCTCTGTCTTGAAGGGGTCGTTTCGGCCAGGTGCACAAATGTGTTGAAAACTCCTCTGGTCTCACTTTGGCTGCAAAGGTCATCAAAGCCAGGAATCAGAAAGAGAAGGTACAACGTCTCCTGTCTATTTTCTCATCATAATTTTAGCCCTATTTAGATGAGTACAGTAGGTCCGTGAGAGTCACACCACATGACAATTTTTAGTCCATACTAGTTTGCTACGCTAAGACCACATGGAACAGAAGCTGAGGGAATACTTCTCACCTAGGTGAGAAATATTTGACCTAGAAGAGAAGATGCATTGTCTCATAGCAGAGAACAGCTGACACTCTCATCGTGTTTGTGCGTGTGCTCGCTTGTCTGTGTTTTTTGTGTTTGTGGGTCCATATTTGTCTGCATTTGTGTCTGTTTGTCCGCCTTCTGCATCTGTCTGTCTGCACTTGTGTTTTTGGTAGGAGGTGGTGAAGAATGAGATCCAGGTCATGAATAATCTGGACCATGCCAACCTGATCCAACTCTATGCAGCTTATGAGTCAAGGAATGACATCATCCTTGTACTTGAATAGTATGCTCCTTCTTTTATATTTTCAGTATATATGATTACATTTTTAAAAAAAATCAAAATATCATCTGGAACTTCCTTAAATCAAGATCTTATTTCTAAATATATCCTCCTGAGATCCAGGAAAGTAAAGTTTTGACTTTTTTTTTTTACATTAAATAAATGTTTTGATTGGAAATGGCGTGATGCAACAGTTTTTTTTCATATGTATAAATTTTTTAATGAAATGTTCTATAGCGCAGTAGACAGTATTTATTATTGTTATTATTATTTTTAAGAAAACCTGTGAAACTTGTGTCCTACAGATGCATTGCTTGGTCTCAGGAGGATATGTAATTTTTTTAAAAATTATTTGGTACGGTGTTAAGGTTCAGTGTGTAAATTTTAGGGGTTTCTAAGTGCAAAAATGCAAGATAACATGTAGGTTTATGTTTCATTAGCAGATCAGGATTCAATCACCTGAAAATATGTAACTCTTTAGGCACTCTTTATTCTCTCTGTAGTGTTGTCATTAAACAAAAGGACCATATCTTAATTAAAAAAAAGAATGAATTGTTATTTTTGAACATTGTTGTATTTTTTATTTTTTTTTTTTTAAATCAACATTTTATCAATGAAATTGTGTTATGTGCTTCATGGTTTTGGCCTCATTCAGTGGGAGATGTTGCATTTGCATTGGCTTTTAGTTTTTCTGCATTTCTAAAGTAACCCCATCAATATGCCATTGGAGTTATATCTCTGTTATGTAATGAAGTTTTGCTTTGAAAACAGTGCTGCCCTAAAAAACAAAAAGTTAAAATATCAACTTGTTTTGTATTTAAATTGTAGTTGTAGAATTTCATAAATCCATTCCATATTATATAATTGCACTGGAAATGTAAAGTTAAATAACAGGATAATTATAAATAGGGTACTGCAGAGCTGCCACCTTATGATTAAATCTTTTTTTTCACTTCTTCATTCTTTTGGCTCAAAAATATGTCTTTAGATTGTAAAGACTGCTGTCCCCTACTGTAGATCACAATGTTCTACAGACTTCTACAATGTTTTATAGTAGCCCAGAACAATCTTTTCTTGCTTGTTATTTTTTGCTTTAACATTAAGATGCATTAAAATGGCCTACAGCATAGAGCTGTAGGGGAGGGTGAGATGTCAATAAAGTCTACACACTGAACCTTTTAACTAGAAACACCAGTAATGTTTAGCAAAAAGTGATATTATTCATGGTATTAATTAATTAGTTATCTTCTCAGGTTAATTTATAGTGTAACACATTAGCCACATGATACATAAATGTAGTTGTCAAGTAGTGTTTAATATCTTTTATGTGTTTTTGTCACCTTAGTGTTGGTGGAGGGGAGCTGTTTGACAGGATCATTGATGAAAACTACACTTTAATGGAGCTGGATGCAGTGATGTTCATCAGGCAAATCTGTGATGGTCTGCAGCACATGCACAAAATGTACATCCTTCATCTGGACTTAAAGGTCACTATTTGTCTTCTCGTGACAGAATTGCCAAAGTCTTAAACCTTACTCAATCATTCACTTTGCATAATTTGTTGGTTTTGTTATGACTTTCAGCCAGAGAACATCCTGTGTGTTAACAGAGTGACAAATAAGATCAAAATCATTGACTTTGGTCTTGCCAGGGTGTAAGTGTTTATTTTATTTACTGTTTTATTGACTGCTCTTATCGTGTAATGCACATACTGATAATAAAAATGATGTTCCTAAATAGATATAAACCGAGGGAGAAGCTCAAGGTGAATTTTGGCACTCCGGAGTTCCTCGCTCCTGAAGTCATTAACTATGACTTTGTGTCTTTCAACACTGACATGTGGAGCCTCGGTGTCATCACATATATGCTGTAAGTGAACACACACACACGGTCATATACACATACAATCACGGAAAAAAATTATTAGACCATCAAGTCATCAAAAACAATGGTTATGCAATCAAGTACTAACTCCTGTGTGTATCATGTGACTAAAACAGACAGAAAAAAAAACATGGAATGTCTAAAAACACTGTTTTTGTCAGTACAATGACATAGCTATTGATTTTAGAACTTGAGTGAATTTGGTTATTATCAAGAAAACCATGGAAAATGGATATCAGCTCTGAAATTAAACTGTTATTTTTGTTGTTATTATTATATTTGTCCAAACAAATGTACCTTTAGTTGTGCCAGGAATTATGAACAAGAAATTAAAGAAAACATAGGGCGGTCTAATAATTTGTTCCACATCTATACTATCATGTGAATACTGATGACTGATTTCCTTCCTTTTCCTTTTATTCTAGTCTGAGTAGTCTCTGTCCCTTCCTTGGTGACAATGACAACGAGACTCTAAATAACATCTTGGCCTGTAAGTGGAACTTTGAGGAACAAGAGTTTACTGATACATCAGAAGAGGCCAAAAACTTCATCTCCAGACTTTTTGTTGTGAATAAAAGGTATCTATCTTCTCTCTCTGTTTTATTGGCTTGCCTCAGGTTAATCAAGACTAGATAGATAGATAGATAGATAGATAGATAGATAGATAGATAGATAGATAGATAGATAGATAGATAGTGACCAAGTCCTTTTGTTTCTACACAGTTGGAGGATGTCGGCGTCTGAAGCTTTAAGACATCCATGGTTATCTGATCCAATCCTTCATCACCGTCTTTACACAAAGGTATGCTGAGTGCCCAAAAAAGTTTTCTAAAAAGAGTTAAATTCAACCTATATATGTGGTATTCTTAAAAATGTTTGGCAAACATTACTTGAATCGCTACAGGAACAGCTTTGTTCCTGCTGCTTTCTCTTTTAAATATGTCCTAATGCACTTTATTTCCATTCTTGGGGTCTGTCTTATTTTAAGGTGGTCTTAATTTATTTAACCCTTGTATGGTGTTTAGGTCTGTGGGACCTGTTTTAATTTTTTTAGTAAATGAAAAATGATGAGTAATTATTTTTCAATAATTTTTTTCCTGTCATATAATTTTATTAAAAAAACAAAATAAGAAATGAGTAGCACTTTAATTTGTAAATGTGATCTAAAAAGGCAAAACAAAATATCAAAAATATGAACACTTTATTGTCACTTGTATTATATCATGTTTTTAACAGGTTTTACATGGTATTTTAGTGATATCTAATGACTTATTTATTTGAGTCTATTTTAACCATTGAGCCTCTGGGAGTAGCTGTCGATGTCTTTAATCTTTTTAATCTGTCCTCTGTATGTGTCCTGTGTCTTTAATGTTTTGTATGTAATATTTGAGATGCCTTCTCATGACCTTGTAATTTCAGTGAATGCCTCAGGAAGCAGGGTTTTTTTTAAATTATTTTTTCTTTATTTTACAGAAAACTATGTGCAGATCGCGGCGATCATCATGTGTGCCTACAACAGATAGTTGAGGTTTGTTTGTTTCATTAAAAAGTAAAACTATTAATAATACATTTGCTCTTTTTTAATCAATCTGTGTGGCCAGGTGAAATTAAGATATTTTTACAGAAATAAAAATATAGAATTTCTGTATTTTAACCTCCTAGAATGTCCACAAGGGGGAGGCATGGCTCAAATTTAGCAACAAAGCTGTGAAGTTACTGTCTGTTATAAGAGGCCTTCCTATTGAGTTTATGTACCATTTATGTGATTTTAATGTATTTCAGGGCTAAGATAATGTGATGGCTCCAGCTGTGGCCACTTGGACCAACCCTCCTGTCCATGTAATTACCTGAATTTCGGTCTACGTACCTCTGGCATGGGCTGATACTGTGGCTGCCTCCCTGCTCCTGAGATGTGATCCATTGTGTTAGGTTAGTTGCAGCAGTGTACAAAATCAACAAGAAATAAATTGACTTTTAATTGTAGATAAGGGAAAAATATGCATCGTATTGCAATCATTCATTTAACTTTATTTTTCTTGATGAATGTATAACTCATACATAGTAATAGAGAAGCTAAGGATGAAAAAATAACAGGACCGGCAGAGATCAGAACTTTAAAAATGCTAAATTTGTGAATCTTGCTGTGGTAAATTACTGTTGCAGCTCTGTCAAAGAGATGCTAGCTCATCTGGAAATGTACAGTATTTTTGTAATTTGACTGGAATGAGTTTCTTTATAAGATGTTGCTGTTATTTTTTCACCCCCTTGTATCTCATCTCATCTCATATCTATCATCATCTATTGTAATTCTAATGTCATTGTATCACTGTATATGGGAGTTTGTATGTCACCTTGGCCTTAAACGTTAATTGTGCAAACTATTTTACTTAACACTGACACTTTCAGAAAAAATCACTTTATATTCATTTCTAACCAAAGATGAAGACTGTTCATTCACTTTATGCTCCTGTTTCCTTTTGTGCTCATGGATAAAGCCTGACATGTCCTCCTGTAAGAAGGACATATGGGTCATATGTGACCCTAAACATCCTTCTTGATTTCACTGTTATCACTTTCATTTCATACTGTTTATCAGACTAAAAAGCAGACAAGATGCAATAGTATATCATAAAAACGGTATCTGATACAGTCCATAAAATACCTGTTTATTGTTTAAATTGGTAGAAAGGAATTGATATGGTTGGTGTCATAAGCCATAGCATGTGCACTTTATACGATTATTTATTTAAACTTAGGTTATACATGAAGCTACTGTAGCTCGACTCATTGGAAATGATTGTATGGTCTTCATCTCTTTGTTTTATTCTGCTTTGTCCATGAGTGAAAATACATTTTACCATAGTAACAAACAGTTCAACACAATTCATGTCTTATCAGAAATAATATATTATTTAAATTCTTTGTTAAATTTAATAACTGCTTTGACTCTGCTAGAGGTTGCATGTCTATATCTGTTTTATTAAATGTAACACAAAGCATATGTTTTTTTGTAACTTTTTTTAACTGTACTGTATGCTTGAACTGCTACTTTACCACTGTGGTGCTACTTCTGCTGCATATTTATGTTGCTTTAGATGCTTTTTTCACATTGTGAAATTACCTTCTGTGAAGGCTCACTCTATCTAAATGTAATACACTACCTACCTACTTTAGCCTAAGTTGCTTGAATACGTTAGCACTTGTTTATGTGAATGTTACATGAATTATTGTTAAATAGAGTGATTGTTGTATACACTGGGTGTTAGCAATTTCAGCATGTATTTTGAAGTGTGCACACATAAAGTGACTTTGTGTCTTAAATCAAAGTATGTTTCTTTCCATTTCTACCTGGGATTAAAAGTCAGTTTGATATTGTATAGCACAGCAAAAAAATATATCTAAAAATCTGCTTATAGCACTGATCTACAAGTAAAATGCTTCCAAAATAAAAGTAGTTAAACTTTACCAAATTTGAGTCACTAAAAAGAAAAATAAAGTCAAAAGTGCTAGTTGGTTGTAGTTTCTAGGATACAGTGTTGGGCCAAAATGTGAACTTCTAAGAACTGAGAGAATGGGTTTTATTCAAAAGGAATGTTTGTCTCAGAGCTACAGATCTACCTCAAAACAGTGTCTGCACATAACAATACATTCACTTTTCAGGTTCTATCTAGTGGAACATTTATAAATCCATTATATAAATGTACTTAAACCAACATATATGTGTAGGAACATACCATCATATATACTGAAAACATGAGCTAACCAGCACTTTTGTCATTTGTTTTCTGATTCATCTTATTAAAGTCTGTCAGCATTTACTGTCTGAAGCAGATATTTTGTATGAAATTGTAGAGCAATGCATCTGTTAAAAATATTGCAAATTTACTGTCAAAGACAATAAAAAAAATAAGATAAATAAAAACCATATGTATCACATAACATCAGTAATATCAACTACTTCCATCAAGGAGAAAATGTCATATTTGCTCCATGAAATGAACACATTTTTACACATGTTGCACTTAAAAATCAATAATACAAATGGTACATTTCAATTATTTTGTTAGTTTGAATGGAATAGAGACAACATAGTTACTATTTTTTATTAATAGTGATGCAGAACTTATAAAATGTAACATATATTGATTTTGTCTTTATATTGTCATATAAATTCATCTTGGGTGATTTACACTTAGTAACACATTTTCAGTCTTTTTTCTTTTTTTTTACAAGCTTTTCAACTTCATAATAAATGAGCCCTTCACTATGTGCATTTATACGCAGGCTTCAGTAAATCATAGTTCTGTCCCTGACAATCTACAGAACTATTTTGGGCGATAGTTTTAAACCTAATCTAAATCTTAAACATACAAACACATAGTCTTTGTCAAGATGAAAGTACAGCTGATTCCAGGAGCCTAATAAAGAGCATCTGAGGGAGCCAGTGTGAGCAACACAGTTTGTTCACCTGAGAAAATAAACGTTGTGTGTGGGATGATGATGTTGGAGGAATGGAGCTTTGACTCAGATATAATGAAGTAAAGGGGGGGTTATCAAGGATTTCTACAGAGGTCACAAAAAGGACCAAGAGACAAAAGAAATCAAAGTAGAATCACGGTTCGAAGACAGAAATGTGAGTTTGTGTCCATTTCAAGCTACATTTCCACAAAGTATACCTTAACTTTCAGCTTGCTCTGTCCTTTAGAAGACGGTAAGGTCTTATTTTACTGAACCCACAGAGTTAGTGAGGGATAAGTGCAGACTTTATGGGGGAATACCATGAGAAACGTGTATTTAATTGTACAGAAATACCAGAAGAGCAAACCGTCTTACCAAAAACACAGAAACCCAGTATTTTGCCACATTTACATCTAGTAGTTTAAGCCTGTCATAGCTGTAAAATTGTAAGGGTTGAGGAAATAATTCACAGTTTTGGGTTATTTTCATATTTATTTCATTTTGATTTATATTGCAAATACTGGACATTGTCAAGAGAGATGGATGAGGGAGACAAACTGACTTTCACCAAGGAAAAAAAAAAATCTGAGTCTGACTGAGCTGAAGCTCCATTTGTGGAAGTTTCTTCTCTGAAAGTGGATAAGAAGAGAGATATAGAGCCAAAAATGAAAACCGCCTTTGGAATATTTACAAAATTCCATATATCATATATCACAGCCAAGTGAAAAAGATAATATAATAATGACATATACAGTATGATAAGGCTCCAAACACAACTAAATTTGTCTATTTACTTTACACAATAACCTTAAATAACACAAAAAGTGAAAATGTTGAGAAATTTACTTAATTTTTTAATTATTAAGACATTTATTGCACTGCCAACATTTATAAGCATCAGGTCTAGTAACTGCTGGATTAAAGACTGTGATCAATCACTTTTTCTTTAATAATAATTTATGCACATTTCCCCACATTACTTGTTAAAATTAACCAAAACTTCCAAAAAAATCTCCATATTTCCATTATTTTATCCTTTGCTGCAGATCATGTCTTTTGCAAATGACTCCTCCTGGCCTGCACTGAAAATAGACATAAAACATCCAAAACATTCAAATATGATATGTTAACTATTATAAACTTTCCACTTTTTCCATCCGCAGTCCTATCGAGGACTGACAGCTTTGTTTAGTCTGCTATTTGTTTATTTTCACACATCATTTCATCAGATGCAAAAAGGTTTCATGTCAAGACCAGTTCAGAGAGAGTTCAGACATTCCTTTATTACAAACAAAGGCAGAGAGAATCTGAGTCCGTTAATAGCCATTACTGTGAACATGCAAGTTGTTTGTCAAAACAGGTGATACTGATTTCATTCAGGGGAGGGGTTTTGTGTACTTATTTTACATAGTATTTTTTTGTAAGCCTGAGGGTTGGAAGCTGAATTCAAGTTCTTGCTTAGTCCCTGGTTCGAGGCCCAGATTGGAATGGTGAGAAATTAAATTTAAGAAAAAAAAAAAACCCTCCAAGAGCTGCCCCTCCATCACCCGGCCTCACCCCTGAGTCCCCTCCATCCCACATCTCCAGGGGCGATCTCGAAAAGCCAAACCAAAACCAGATGGACTTATTGGGCCTAAAGATAACAAATAGTGCCTGAGTTCCTGTCAGTTAGAGACCACCAGAGCAAAGAGAGCTTACTGAAAAAAACCTCACTGACATGTCTACTTTTTTGTCCTATTATATAAAATATTATTGATGTTGACAGGTGTTTTACTACAGTGTATACTGTATGGACGAGAATAGGCGAGAAGTTGCTGCTGAGGTTGGTTTGTTTGGCCTGGGGAGGGGGACAGTTAAAGGGGGGATGCCGGTTGTAAAGCGGTGTTTTCTGGTGAGTTGGTGTGTGAAAAGAAGGTTACATTTGAGCAGATGGTGCCATCTTGGCTTTGGGAAGGTAGGCTGTCAGCAGTGACCTGAATCTCTGGGTGGCATGCTCTACAGTTTGTTAGCTGATACATCTACCACCCACACACAATGACTGAGAAAGACAGAGAGAGAAGAAAGAGCAGGGAGACCCCAGAACTCCTCACTGCTTCCCTGCAGATCGACTAAGAAAGTGTCCTTTGTAACACTAGTTTCCTGTGCATAATTAAAAAATATTAGGCCCTGCCTAGAGGGGAGGGGGACGGGGCCCGGGGTTGGAACGGGGTATGTGGAGGCTAAGATTCTCTGCTCCACTGTTCGTTTCATGTAAGAACCCCGGAGCTGGCCCTGACGTTTGTCCAAACAAGAGGTGCTCTGCCTCTCCAAGGAGGTCCAGAGAGAGAGGACCCTCCAGTTCTCAGGGCCCGGGGGCAGGTGGTTCTGATTTGTGAGGTGGGGGAACAGACCACGTTTATGCTCAGTTAATAGCAGTACACGTGTCGTCACGTCCAGGAGTGGGAACATGCTGGGTGAATGATTTGTTTTTAACATTGCTCAGGTTTGTCACCAATAAGAACACAATTATCCCTTTACAGTGTCCCCTGAGGTTAGTCATTTTTAACCTACATGTTACTAATTTTGACACTTTTATGAACATTATTTTGCATTTTGTACTTTAACCCTTTAACTACCCCACCAAGAAAAACCTGATGACACTTTTTTTTTTTTTTGCATTTCTTATTCCCTTGGGTGGGTAATTTCTAGATTTCTTTTTATCATACTTACTAAGGCTGCACGATATTGGAAAAAAACAGATTTTTTTTAACCCTGTGATACATATTGCAATATTTGCAAGGCACTGTCGACACAGAACACGTTTCAATATCATCCTTCTTGTAGCTGAAATAACTCCAGATGACAGACATTGCTTTTCTTTTGGCACAGAGTCTTTGTTTTCAGTGATTTCTCTTGTTCGTTGCTCATTTTCCAATGTTTTTACCAGCGACTCATTCCAAACTGATCAAGAATGATTGTAATTGGTGGATCACTGCACCCAGCGTGTGTCAAGTACCCTTAAATTAGATGAGAACATGTTGAGTTAATTTATCTCCTACATTGCAGGACCTGCGATGTGACTGTTACGCACATTGTGATGACAAGGCTCTGACAATACATTGTGCAGCTCTACTTACTAATATCAACTTGGAAAGTGCCAAAAACCATTTACTAAGTTAATTCTTTCAACATCTTCATGATGTAGTACCACTAAATGTTTAATATTTGCAGTAATAAATGAAAAGAGGTTCTGATTTTATAACAAATAATCCATTATTTCATATTGGCTTCATTTTTCTACTCTTATCATAAAGCCACAAATTAACCATTTGATTGAGTATGTTTTTATAAATTATTATATGTCTAATTTAAGGATTTTTTTAGTGGCATCACATAATATATTTATGTTCAGGACGGCCTCTTATACTATATCAAATAGAATTCATATCTTTCATACTTTCACCAAAACCAGTCCAAATGTCTTTAGTGACTTTCATCTTTCTTGGCTCAGTTGGGTTCAGATCAGTTCAGTACTTATTGAAATATAGTGGCTCAAAATGGGATAAACCATATGGTCACACAAGCAGTCAAAGGGTTAAGGGCCTGTATTATATTTTTATATGTTTTAATGCATTTAATGGGAGCGTGATTAAACATATGATTGGAGCTCCATTCTGCTAGTTTTTCCATTAAGAGCACAACCGGACTTTGAAATGAAAACAGCCATTTCCCACCCACACACAGATTGATTTCCAGATGAGGGGGAAACACAGCAGCTTGCTGTGTCCAGTGTTTTGGGTCTGTGGTTTCAACACTGATCAAATGGCTGCGTTGAAGCCTTTAATGATCTTGGAGGTTCCCCACTGCTGGGTCATCTGCTTGGCTCCATATCATCTCCAGGTTGGGCCCTACTGCTGGTGAGGCAGTCCCACACTGGGGCCCTTTCCATCAGCTTTGTATTTACTCGTCCCTTTGGCTCACCCCTCGGCCTGCACGGGGTCTCTGTTCAGTCTGCCAGGCCTGCTGAGAGGCCTCTGCGGCTGAGAGTGCCATAATCCATCAGGCCTCTGTGTGTGTACGTGATCTGCTCTTTTATGCTTTAGCTCTTGCTGAGGAGTCTTTGCTGAAGGAACTAAATGGAGCCAAGCATCTTGTTCAAACAGGCTAAAGGAGCATGTTCGCTCAGTCTAAGGTTAGTGTGTTAACACATGGTTGTGTGTGAGCGTGGGTGTATGAACATGCTGCTTGTGCGAATATTTTATCACTTCAGACCTTTCTAACCAGACAAATGAACTCTTTCTTGACCTTTACCCATGCAAACATCTCCTGCCCACCACATACCCCTGTCATGTTTTATTGGATCCCCTTTATCTACTCCCCACAGACTCGCACACACAGACACACAGTCTCCCACACTCACACATGCTTGCATAACTTTCATGTGTTACAGAATAGCACATTCTAGACATACATAAGTGAAATACATATCCATATTATACATCTCTCACTTATGTTCTCCCATCCCACCCACAGTGTCTGTCCTCCCTCCTGGTGCAGAGTGATCGATGAGCTGAGCGCTGGTCTCTCTGCAGCAGGGACCGTACTGAGGGGAAAAGACCCTTAGCCTGTTCTCTGTCTGACTCCCAAAAACAGCTCCCATGGCCAACAAAAACACAGCACAAGGCACCCAAATGGCAACCCGAACGCTCCTCCTATTGTGGTGTGAAATGTTTCCCACGAGCTCAAGAATATCGGAGGAGAGGAAGATTCTAAGGATGACAACCCGAAATTGAGACGCAAGGGTCAGACTGAGGTGAAGCAGACAAAGTAATGATTTAATTTCAGCCTGTTTTAATCTTATTAGGACATAATGTGCAATATGGTAGAAATTAAAAAGCATTTGCACCACTGTAGAGCTTGGAGAGCGTGGAGAAGGCGATACAACTAATCATTTTTATCACTGTCCACCAACGTTTAGCAGGGGTTATTCAAGCAGTGAACAGCAGGGTGGTGGTATGTCTGTTTGAAGAATCACTAATATCTGACCATATTAAAGGTTTAAATTCATTGCTGGTTTGTTCTAGGCATTTTTTTTGGGCCTGCCTTCATTTCACTCCAGTCTGCTTTTAGACAGGGGAAACAGGAAAAGAGTCACAGGGCTGCGGTTCATTCTTCAGGCCATATTCACTTGACCACACAAAGAGCCCATTTTGAGGGAGACATTTTATGTGTTGTGTGGCAGGCAGCGCAGGCAAAAAAGATTTACTGTGTCTGTGTCTATTCACGGGCGTTTTGGATGATGTTCATGCTCTTACTGGTAAAGGATGAAGATTTATTGCTGTTGGGAAGTCAGGTAAATTGTTGATGACAATGAGTGTAATTTTTAAACAGGTATTTAAACAACATTAAATGCTATTAATAAGTTATAAATCACCATAAATTACTGTAATATATGTAATTATCTCAAATTCTACAAAGCTATTCATCACATAATAAACGACATATACAGATATTTGCAATGGTGTCATTAGCAAACACCTTATTATGGTAAAGAAGATTTTTCTTAATAAACATCAGGTTGAAAAAGAATTTCAACCCCAAAGTTTTTTCCTTTGAGAAATGTGGAAAAGGAAAACTTTTGCCTGCTCTTCTTTCCAAGGAATTCATATCCATTACATTTATATTCCTTTATAGGTAGTTTTGTTGAAATGTAACACAGAAAATCTAATTCATATCATGTCAGATTCTGGCCCAAAATGTTCTTTTAACTCTTTTCCCCATAAAGATGACATTTGATGATTGCCCCCCCCCCTCCCTA
>JAPTGZ010000010.1:20794012-20807310 GCA_029814645.1 Fowleria isostigma | reverse complement strand
TTTTGTATTTTTTTTTTAAAATTTTGTTTTATTTAAAAAAACAAAACAAAAAAAAAAACATTATTACTGTTTTTTCCTAAAGTTTGTCCAAGTAGTTACGATTGTAGTCACTGGAAAAAAAAACAACACATTGAAAAAACAAAATATTCCTTGGGTGGAACTAATAACACACATATGGGTTGTTCCTAGTAGGCATCCAAGGGGAAAGAGTTAATATTCCCAAAAGTGCAAATATTTTTACATTTAATACATAGTAAATAAAGAAAGTTGAATGGTCCACTTATTGAATATTTAATTGAACAGTTTAAGAGTAATACAGCTAATGTCTATTTGCCTAATGTCACAACATTTATTACAAAATAAGTTATTTAATCATTCATTCATTAATGGACGAATCATAAATTCATGAGTGAAAATATCACTACATACACTTATTTATGTGATGCAGGATTGTGGTTAGCTCTGTGACTGATATGTACATTTATTTGTCTGTGTTTGCATGTGTGTGGGCATGAAGGTTGGTGGGAGAGGAGGAAGTTGTAATGCTGAGGTACCACTTGGAGTAAGTAACAATGGCCCACACGTATCCTGTAGCTGTCAGAATCTTAAAGGCCTTACACAAACACTCTGGAGTCAGGCCCCACAATACCTTCTCTTTATTTTAATCAGTTTTCCAGGTTTTGTTTCAGTTTAAGTTTGCTTTTGTAGAATCTTGAAAGCAGTCTTTCTCTTTGTTCTGGACAAAAGTGTGGGTATCATTTTTAGAAACATGCTTTTGGTTTTCCCCTTGATTTCTTATCTCGATGGAGTTGTCAAATCTGAGCTAGTAAACCCTCAGCTGGGATGACAATATTTAGGGGCTAATTTTCAAAGCGCCAAACTTGGTAGGAGTCTTGCTAACACTGAAATGAAATTCTTTCGAATTTACCCAGTCACAGGCCTTTCACTCCGTGGGCTATTCTCTATAAGTGCTGTCTCAGCAGACCCCCTCCTTTTGGTCTGAAAGGGATAGACCATCAGAACCTGCAGGCCCACAGAGCTCACATTAGCACACATCAGCATGGAGAAAACACTCTGCTGATTACTTCAGAGCAGGAACCCACTTTCCAGAAACTCAGCAGAAAATTAGTGCAGAGTGGCTTAATTTTGAAGCTAATGCACACACACCTGTATCCCCCCCCCACACACAGACTTTTTTTTCGTTCTCCATGCAGCAGTCTGGATGTCTGCCCCTAAAGTAGCCCTTGAACACCTCATATACAATGCTTTCAAAACAGTAACCTATATTCCTTTTACTCCATCATTCTGCTATGGTAACCTTCTTGTGCAGACTACAATACCCTGCCAGAAAACATTTCAAGAAAAAAATCCAATAGCTGCACCGCTTGGCAAATGCTGTTTGCTTTGATGGGTCGTTGACAGACTGACCTAAGCAGAATTTTTTTTTTTTTTTTACTGCTCAAAATCAAACCAGCAATTTTATTTTACATTTAAATGGTCTCACTGTCACTGAGTTCAACAAAGTAAACTCAGACCACCCAAGAAAAAATAGATGTCACGACAGAGCCCGTTGTGGTTGTGTTTGTGGTGGTGTGTATTTGTGTTCAGAGCCAATACACTGCTGATGAGGAAACAGGACACAGTGCACACTTCAGCCAGCAGAGGGCGGTCAAAGCTCTGGAAAGAATCCCAGAACATTATTAGGCCAACATGACCTCCCCTCCTGTTTCTCAGAGTGTCAAAAATAACATCTCCTATTACATTCATGGCTATAGAGGAAATTTAAGTAAGATGGTATGAAAACCTCCTGCCAACCAGAGCAGAGAGAAAATGTAACTATAGAATCTGCAAGGAGAAATTGTACAGATTTAAAGGCTGTGTAACTGGGAAACGCAACATCTCCACAAGATGGTCTGTTTTCTCTACAGTCACAGCAAAATACTGTTACTTTTTCTTAATGGTTTTATGGTTTGGTGAGGACATAAAATACTAAAAAGCTTAAAAACACAAAAATTCTGTTCAATTGAGGAACCCTATATGAAAGGTCACCTGGCCACACAATGCACCAGCATCCCTATATATTCTGAATGTCAAGGACCGGCCACATTTAATCATACCTTAACTCTCGTTCCTTGTCCACACAGCATAAAAAATCCCCACCACCAAGCCACTGTCAGCGCCACTCCCCCACCCACTCCAGCACCTCTTTGCGTTGTTCCCATGGCGAAGGCCATCACTGGCCAATTCGAGGCGGCCGCCAGGGCCTTGGTGGTCTGGAGTGTCTCCGAGGTGGCACAGCCGCAGGCCTGCAGAGAGTAAACAGGACACTGGGGGATGGAGGGATGGAGGAAGGGATAGAGGGATGAGAATGTGAAGTCAGCAGCCTCTCCGCCCTGCCTGGGGTAGAGGAAAGCCTGTAAAGCCTGCAGATTCAGAGCTCACACAAACACTGGACCGCCCTGAGACTTAGCTTAGTGGATAAGGCTTTGGCCAGACAGTGGGGGTAATCAAATAACTGCTGAATTAATTTTCCTGAGAGAAAAAAACTTGACTTTTTCCAGAAGTCAATTAATTACACTTGTTCAATTTCTCTTTTTTTGTTTGTTTTGTTTTTGTAACATTTCAGTATTTCAGTGAGTAGCCTACCTCAATTCCAACTGGACAAATCAAAGAACCTGTTTTATTTTACACACAAACAGGTGACGCATCAAGATATGGTGAAAGAAAAAAAAAAAATCAATATAACTGCCAAAATGAGGTTTAAAGACAATTCATAAAGAACTGTGGAATCCACTAGCGCCCAGGTCTAAAGGGACCGTGAAACGAGTAGCCAATATCCACATGTTATACACACCGCCTGTTTCCAATAATATTACCCTTGCGGGTGATGACAGGTTGAAAAGTGATTTACCTGAGCGTGCTTTTATTACAAATCTTTCTTGCACCATTCCCTGTGCTACTTAAGGAATCAGACTCGCTTCATTGTGGAACTGAAACCCAGTACTAAATACCATAGATGGCTTCCTACTGCTTTTGAGTCTCGTGATAAAGATAGATGAGGTGGAATCTCACAGAGGATTTTCACTGTCACAGACGAGTGGTAGGTCAAATGATTTACTTTGTGCATAGAGAAGATAAAAGGTTTTCTTTTTGTGCAAATAACAAGGTGGGGAATAAACACAATAGTACCTCCAAACCCTCCAGTTGGCATCACCACTAACCATGACAGCAAAGTGTGTATTCTCAATTGAATTGTCCTTTGAGAAACAATTTTTCCACCAGTGGCTTTTTCATTATTTTCTTTTAGAATCCACATCCAAAGCAGTGTACTTAGTCCGTGTTTTGATAGATTCAGAACCAGTCATCTGGGTTTTGTCTCTCTATTTAATGTGCCAAGGGGGAAGGCAGAGATGACCGTCTGTTCTACCAGGAAATATAGGTATCTAATAGATCTACTCCCCACTCATATTTTGACAGCAATGGCAGGTCTGGTGAACTAATGGCATACTTCTCCTTCTGCCAGGGGGGAGAAATACACCGCCACAGGGGAAGCCACAATCCTAATAGGCAGCTGGAAAAAGAAAGGCAGACATAAACTACAGCACTGGCCTCTCTCAGAAGAAGAGGACTCTCCACATAACAAATAACATACAACGAATTAGGGCAGACTTTTATATGATTCATTTTATGTGAGAGGTTAAAATGGGGCAAAATATCCACAGATAATCTGAATTCGATCGTATTTCACCAGGACATGTGCTTCCCCTTTCCTGGATTACTGAGGCATGTAATAAAACACACACTGTTTGACTTGCTTCCTCTGAACCCTAGAGCCCCAGAAATGGTGTTTAAAGTGATGTGAATGGTTATGAATTTAATATTTAGGAAAGGGAGAGAAATGCTTAAGCAGGCTGGTAAAAAGACTAGAAGATTGGAGGATTTACAGAGTTGATCTTTTCTTGTACCTGCCATTTAGATAAAGGCTTACACACAGACATGTTACATTTTTAATACAGTATGTTTCTCAAAAAGATAAGTTGAATCTGTTCCAAAAATTAATTTACACAAATATTTGGGATCTACCTCTTGGAATGTGAGTTAAAGCCTGTGCTGCTCATGTACGCTGCAAGAAATTTTCTAAAATAAAATAGTGAGTCTTAGCATCTCCTGGGATTCTTATCTGTAAATTAAATCCTTTCCTTTATTTGAGTTATAAGAAACAGTCTATAGAGGCATCTTTATTAAACATAATGGAAACAAGCATAATTAAAAACAGGATTCGGACAATTAATTTGATTAAACAAAGCCCTGGCATACAGCCAGAGTGGTGAACGAGTTACAGAGGTGAATGCTGGGTGACTTAAAAATACACAAAAAGAATAGCAAAGTACAGACTTCTCTGCTCATTTTTTCTTCTAAACAAGTAGTAACGCTAGATTTGGATCATCTTTATGCTGCTATAAATATGAATGTATGGAGTTTGAGAGATATGATTATTTTTATGATCTCTGCTACATTATGGAATCCAAATTGTACAAAAAAACAAAAGGAAAAACAGCTGCATTCTTCAAGAGAAAGACCAGAATTTAAGGCATACTTGATCTGAGAGACCATGAATTACTTTACTCTCGTGTGTGTGTGTGGCCCTCATGTCGGCCTCTTGTGTGCTGCGGCACAGAGCATGAAATGGCTCTAAATTGGCTGTGTTTGCCCTCAGAGGAGCGCTCTTTTGAGATCATATCCTAATCCCTCAGAGAGGCAGTCCACAGGGTCGCTGCTTATTCAATTAGTATGGAACCGTGGCTCTAAACATGGTAGGGCAACAAAGAGTGTGAGAAACAAAATGTAGAGTCTGAGGATGGTGGTCTGTGTGTGTGTGTGTGTGTGTGTGTGTGTGTCAGAGGTGATGTTGTGGGACAGCTGCTGAAGCTGCATCCACTTAAACTGAACCTCAAATCATGGAATCAGATTCTTTCATTAAGAAAACCTTAAAAGGAGACTGAAAATATTTTGTGTTATTGTGTTACTGCTAAGCGTAGATCAGGTCTTTGGCCAGAGGGTGGCGCCTACATGACATGTCATAAGTGGGTGTTAATAAGCTTGGGAGCTTGATAACCAGGGCACAAGAGGCCCAGGTGGGTCCTTGTGATCTGAAGTCCAAACCACATTCCCTGAGGCAGCTGAACTACCTGAATCTTAATCACCAGTATTAATCTTCTCTGAAACTATGGAGTCACCTTCTTCCTCTTTTCCAAAACACTGGGCAAAAATGCATCACAGTTAATCTATTAAATATGCAGTATAAACAAAAGTGGTGAATTCAAGCTAAAGTGAATTCAAGGCAGTGGTGTGCTAGGTCCATTTTTCAGTCCAGGAGTTTCATATCCAATCAGCCCACAGACTGGGAATAATGGCCACAGAATGGGAATAATGGTTAGCCATTTTTTAATGTATAAATATGCACACGCTGAGCACGTACTGTATGGACACTCTTTCACACACTGAGATCATCAGAAAGACACTTATGTCAGTTAAATCCACTATTTACGTGCTGTCTATAACAAGTAGCTATCATATCTCAAAGTCAAAAGTTTGTTAAAAAAAGAAGTTTCTTAAACTCACCATATGCACGCCCCTCCCTAACATCACTGTCGTTTTCAACTTGGCTCTGCTGCTCCGATGCTACAAAAAGCATGTAATTAAAGGATTACTTGGCTTCTATTGCATTTAAATAATACATTGTTACATTATTAATATTTTTTCCATTACTAAAATCATATACAGTATATTACTCCATTAAATGGCAAGCTGAATTGGTTAAATACTGTATAGCTCATTCAGAGGATGCTAGCCTGACATTAGCTTATATTAATTAGCCTATATCTCTGGCCCCATCCCTCTACCATTTCCCTCTTCTGTCTGCTTTACAAAATTTCTGTGAACTTTGCACACTTGGCAGCATCCTCCTCTAAAGCCTTTTACTTTCTTATTCTGGCTTTTTTAATCCCAGCTAGCCTTTTTCTGTCCATTTTGTCATGTTAGGGGCTAATCCTCCACCTCAGCCAGGTACATACCGCCATATTGGACTGAACCATCTGTAAAGACTACGAGGGGTTTTCAACATGTAATGGTATCTCCCTTCTCAGTCTGAGGGAAAGTCTGAGCGATGCAAAATGAGTATTCTCAGTCATTTTTTTATTTAATTTATTTTTTTTGGTGGATTTTTATGACTGAAAAATCTTTATACAACTTATTTAATGTCTTATCTTTGTGGAACAGCAGCCCAGGATACTTGTTGCAGCCAGTTGAATAAATAACCCAACCGTTAGGGGCAATTTATATACTGATATATTTACGATTTTTCTTCCTTTGGCAGCCTAAAAGTGTAGCGGCCCACCAGAAGGCCTCCCGACTCTCCTGATTACCCAGCATGCCACTGATTCAAGGTAAGGTTAATGGGACAAACAACAGAGAAAGATAAAAAAGAAAAGGCTGATGTTTATTTGCCAGCTGAACATACATGTCAGTTGAAGTGATGCCATCTCACAGCTGAAGCAGAACAGGTGTGACTCTAATTTAACTGCCAAAAAGCCAAGACAGCACAAAAATTTGCAAGTAATTGATGTTACTTACATATCATACATGACATATGAGTATTTAATACTGAGTTGCTGATACATTGGATGTCACATGGTTAAACATACGTATCCAAATAGGTGAGACTACATATGATACCTGTGCCTCTCAATCTAATTTTGACAGATAATGGTTATGAATGCAAAGAATTCAGTGAATGAAATGTTGTATTTACATTGGATTTACTTGTTAATACACTGCACTTTTAAAGGAAAGCACCTTATCTGGATTTTGTTTTTTCAGTACCCCTCCCTTGTCTTCAGGGAGAAAGAGGAATATTTCTGCGTTACAGTGAGATGATAGACAGTGACACTTAGACTAAACAAAGTGGAGGTGATGACAGGTGCTGTGGAATCCAAGCGTGGAAAGCCAACGCTGCCAACACTGCTTGTCGCTCTGGAGGTTCACTGGCTGTGACATTAGGTGCCACGTGTGCTGCTACATTCATGTCAATCACTTCTCTGACCTACAGTGTATAACAATCCATCTAAACACTGACAACTGTCTTCTTCTTCTCCTTACCACATTCAGACACAGAAATTTGTTGATTCTGGAGGAACAACTTTAATCCATCCTATATTATCTGATTTTCTGTTGTAGACTCATGGCAGCTAGTAGCACATGATGAAATCTGGAGTCAGTTCTTTTTATCTTCACTAGAACTATCAAACTAAAACTGTGGTTGACTTTTGTTAGTAAAAAAACAGGCTAGCAACTGAAAAAAACTTGGCAACGGGACCATCTACAAACTATATCCTCATACTCCTGTTTTGCAATGACAAATGCATTCCACTTTATCATTTTTCCTCATCTTTGTCTTATAAAAAAAAACTTTACATGCCCTTGAGATGCAAAATTCTGAAACATTTGACACTTATATGGAATTAATATTTGCTAACTTTTTATTTTTAACGCCTATCCAAAACCACAACATTTCAGAACCAGAACCTGGACCCATGATACAGGTATGTTGTGCAGAATTCATTTGCCTTACCTTAACATTAAACAATTAAAAAAAGATTTATTATATAAATGTTACTAGATCACAAACTTTATTATTTTTTAAGTAAAGCACAATAACCTTTTCACACCCCTTCACTTCCACATACATTGTGTTGAAATGTCTCATTCTGCCAAGGTATATTATAGGTAGAATGTGCTGGATATAATAAATTATACTTTATTATACTATTTTGACAACCGTCATATTATTAAAAAAATCACAGTTTCCTACCCAGCTCTTTTATTGCATTTAAATTATTTTTTTTTTTTTTTTTTTTTTACATACAAGGCGAAACTCTTTTTTTAATCATTTTATAACCTGAAAAGTAAGCATGGGATAACTCAAAATGTTAGGTCGCATTAACCTGACTTGAGACTGTGGCTCAGTACTTACTTTGGCAAATCACTGCAGTGTTAGGCACATTTTTTTACCCAGCTGAATAAAAGATGAAACCTCACTCAGACGAGGTACAAATGAGTGTGGTACAATAGAGCCAACTGAGAGTTTCTCCGTGCTGCGGTGGGGGCCAACCTACAGCCAGGCAGTCTTTCAGCGAGCCAGCCTCTGTCAGACCAGGCAGTCCAGAGTGCATAGCTTACCGGAAACCAGGGCAGTTTGATTGAGTTCCTGTTATTGACTGCTTTTTTTGTGGAGTGCAGGTTTCTGCCAGGTTAATTTTTTCCTCTGCCAGCTGTCAGAAGACAGATTGTACAGAACCGCACGCCCAAGCACTCAAGGACCCACCAGTGCTTTCAACTCCAAATAGTCATTTGTCATCCAATGGCAAGCATGCAATATTTGATAAGCAATTAAATATATGAATGTTCCCCTCTCCTTTTGTGTTAAAGGATATTAGTCTGCATGCTATGTCCTACTGTGGCTTCTGTGTACTCTGGAGCAGGAAACCCATAGCATCCCTCAGACAGTAAATCAGCCTGGGGATGGGGATGCTCCTGTTCAGAGGAGGGCTAACTATGTGGGATGGAAGCAGTGGAGGTTAGGCGGTGAGAGGTAATGCATTGTTTGGCCCTTATCCCAGCCCATAGTGAGGCCGGTGCTGGCTGGAAAGCCTGAAAGATGTGTTTGTTATACAATAAGTTGTAGCACCATTGCCATCTGGGTATAGACCTTCGGTCAGCTCTGCACAGACGTGTGTGTGGCTCTCTGTGCCAGAAATAATAATAATAAAACAAAGAGGCCCATTCATTCCTCCTCCCCCAAGATGAATTTACCGCAGTAATGATATTAGAGGTTCAGAGAGGATTAGCAAAGTAGCAGACTTTTTTCTTTTAATGTCACTGCTGAGGGCATCCAACATCCTTAAATTCATTTGAAAAGGGGACCCAGTAGATTGAAATTAAACATGTATCATATCTTTAACAGCTGGCCAAGCGGGGTGCTTATATAGAGCATTAGCCTTCCTGCGGTGTGACATTTATGTCACCCTTGAAAATAAAGGATGTGTATTGTCATCTTGAAAAAGAGCTGACTGTTTCCAAATGAAGAATAAGGTCAAATGAGGTAATGGATTTGCTTAAAGACAAGGAAGAAAAGATAATGTGATGTTTTTTGTCTGTTAATGAAAGCTAAGATGTGTTATGCTACTGTTTTCTGGTATTCATATTATGTGTCAAGACAATTAATCTCCCTTCCAGAGTGTACCTCTTCCACTTATTCCCTCCACCCATATCCACATCCTCTTCTGGTGACTTTCCGTAGTAAGTCTGGAAGTGAAGCATGATGATGATGGAAGATGGTGAAATGATTACCAGGAGAATTTTCACAAACATTTGCTCTTATTCTTAATTTTAATTGTAATTTTTTTGTACTTTTTTTCTGATTGTAATAGAAGTTTTATGACTGAAGAAAACAAAGATTATTTTTTCTTTCAAATTTGTTGAATGTGCATTAACATTTGACAAACATTAAAAAATTTCAAATGTGGATTTTGTCAGATTTATTCACAGAAATAAATATATTTCACAATTCTGTTTCCATTTGTGTGGAAAAAAAAAACTCCAAAACAAAACAAAAACAAGCTTTGATTGTTTTTTTTTAATTTGCCAGTTTTAATTTGCTGTGGCTCCAGCACGTTTCTAAAAAGTCACAAAAAAGGGACCAAACTATCTATAGATGTCACTAAAATATTATACAATGCACCTTTAAAATGAACTGATAATGTATTGAAAATCACCTATCACTAGCACTTATCAAGTCATAATTGCAGCCTCAGTGACAGATGGTGAAACTTACACATTTATAAATATAAAACCTTTATTTTATCCCATAAAAACTGAGATTAAGGCCTTGTTAGCAATATAACCTAGAGAACATGAAAATTAGTGATGACGAAACAACTGATTTATGAAGCAGTGTAAAAAACCCCACTGATATACACAAAGGTAGAGATGCTCAAAAACATTAAAAAATAAAGCAACCCTTCAATTATTTAAAAAATGTTTGTTTTTTTAAATAAATCCAAGAAAAAAGTGGCATCATTTGGAAGTATTTATTGATTCCATATTAATTTTGCAGCAACATCAAACCACCTGTCAGCAAACACAGAAATCCATTAAGGGCTACCCAGTGGTGCAGATTGCTTTGCCCCTGACCCCAAATGTTTGTTTACTCAGGGCATGGTTGCCAGGGGGGAGGACATGAGGTAGAGAGGAATAATTTGAATTCCTCAGAGTGGAGCTGTGGTGAAGGGTGCAGGTCTCTTTCCACCATTTGCTGTCCCCTCCACCCAAACACACACAAACACCCAGTCAGTGTGATGGGCTAAAGCCAGGCTTCTGACACAATGCCGGCCCACTCACTGCCGGCCCGGGTAGAGTGGGGATGTGTTGATACAGCTGGGGTAGGCAGAGGTGGCGAGAAGTCAAGTGACTTGACCGGGGTCAAAGCACCTCTCTCAGGCACACACACACATACACCCACACACACCACACACACACCCACACACGCACACTTAAACACATCATGTCTTTATAATCTGTCTTTACAGGGACCACCTTAAAATGATAGAGTTTGACCTTCCTGTAATCTGTGTGTCTTACCTTTACTACACCTTCATTACATTGTTTTTACTGTTATTTGCATATGTTACTATAAGTGCTGTCTAATTATTCAAATATTTAATCAGATTAATCACAGGGTTGCTGTGGATTAATTTTGATTAATTATGATTAAATATCATTCCTTTTTAAACTATATTAATTGCATTTCATTCTGCATGAGCAAACAGACTCAAGAAAGAGGGGAATATATATGCACCTCTTGTGTTAGTTGCAAGCTGAGCGATGCTTTAGCCGAAGTGCTAGCAGATTCCCCAACTACCATGTGCTTCACGTTAATATGGTATTTTAAGCTGAAAGTGCCTCGGAGAAAAGAGAACTCCTTCCTTACTCAAATTTTCTGTCCAACACACCAACGTGCTGTTTAGCATCTTCCATCTTTATGCATTGTTCTGCTACCTGTCACTACTAGATCAACTGCCCATTTGCGCATGCCTAATGGTTACCCTACTTGGACAAACTGCCCCAAATGCGTTGCCAAAGACATTCAGAGTCATTCTGCACTGCAGATGGGTTAATTGCGCGTAACATTTTTTGATCAGATTCATTCTGATGATGGATTAAGCCGCGTTAACATGTTAATTTTGACAGCTCTATTTTTTTTCAATGGTGCCGCTTTTGCTCTTAATGTTTTTTATTCCATGGTAGTAATTATTATTTAACCGCAAAATAGTGTTGTGAAAAGGTGTTATGCACATTTTATTAGTAGTAATTTTTTTTCTCTTATATTCACCACTTTAGTTTTGAATGTCCTTTATTGCACCAACCTTTTAACATGGGAACATTCTAAACCTCAAATCTCACCTTTTTGTTTCTAAAGTTGACTTAATCCTTGTGAGAGCCAAAAACAGCTCAGGATGGCACAAAAACCACAAAGGAATCCAATTTTTTAATGTTTTTTTTTTGCTGCTGGAAAGATTTTTTTCTTTCCTTTTTTTGGATTGAATTTTCCAACCCTAGCATTTCACTGATGCATGACCTTATCGCCAATAGGACCGTGTTTTTGCACGCAGGTGCACAATTATTATCACTTCCTTCTGTCTTTTCCAACAGATTAATCATAGGTTTAAATGCACATGTCCTGCTTTCAATGAAGAGGTTCATTTACAAGTTGTCTCCCTCTCTTTCCATCTTTTTCTTTCCAGTTGTACTCCACAAGGGCAGATTAAGTTTCAGACAGCTCCCAGAGCACTGTAGCGCCAGTTGGGGTCTATACCCTGCCTACCATCTCTATCTGTCTGAGGTTGTGTTAGACTGACCACTCTTCACTATTCTGACAGGGTAGGAGCAAGTTTCCACCTCATGAGTCAGCCTGCAGAGGCCCAGGTGTTTTTAATCCAAACTCTGAACAGTCCCTGAAGAAGATTGATGAGCCTTGTTATATGTGTCCAGACAAATAGTAACAGGGACTATACTCAGCCATGCCAGACACATACACACTCTTAATAGGTGAGCACTTGGGTGAATTATTGAGTGATTGAGTGAGGGACTGAGTGAAGGGTTGTATGTAAACATGTATCAGCAGAAGAGTGTGTGTGTGCCTTCTTGTGTCGGTGTTGGTGTGAAGTTTTTACTGAACAAGTCTAAGTCCACTTCAAGGGGTTACATTTCTTCATCAGAAATACAGCGCAAAAAAAAAAAAAGATCAATCATGGTCATATTAGTGCTACACATAGGGTTAAACTGGAGCCGTATTGTCTCATAGTTCTACTTTTTTTTTCCTAAAGTACAGCTGCTGTTTTTGATCGCCGACCCCATCTGGGACGCAGTACGAGTGACTTTGTATGAGAGGGAAGTGCTGGCACCAGGCAATGGGCACTGTGGGGCCCCTGGTCTTATCAGCAGCCAGGTCATAAGGGAGACTGGCGGGGCACATAGGCAGGGACATGTGGGACAGGAGGAGACAGACAGAGTGGGAGAGGGCGACAGGGAAAGGGAGGAAAAGGGGATTGTGGGACTGCTGTATACCCACCAGTGTGAGTTTGTTGTCCCGGGGGACCCCTGCTGCGCTGAACAGGCATGCAGAGGGCAGATATAGAGAATAACAACACCGAGCAGTAGTATCTACCCAACACAGTGAAAAAAACAGTAGGGTTATTGTTTTTAGATGAGTGTTTTTGAGCATGACGCCTCCTTCAAAACACGCTCAGTATTTGAAAGCGGCTTGTTTTATACAAAACAAAAAAGAAATACAAAATAATAAGAAATCCATAAACATCACACATTGTCAACATTAACTGCACAGGCACGCTTGTGTTTGTAGCAAAAATATACTTACAAGTTTGTGTGTAAATCGTCTACTCTTGGGTGTTTGCGGTGTACATATTTTACTGGCACAACCTGGTTCTCTTCTGGTCTCACTCTTTATTTTCCAGCCCTTTCTCCGAGTGCCTGCAATTCCTCAGGTTGCTGCTACAGCGCAGGACAGGCCCGTGGGGAGCCACCACTGTAATGCTAAACTGAGCCGTTTACCACTGTGTCTCTGGTGCCAGCGGGCCTGCCTCACTTTAACACACACACACACACACACACACACACACACACACACACACACACACACACACACACACACACACACACAC
>JAPTGZ010000010.1:20761956-20775292 GCA_029814645.1 Fowleria isostigma | reverse complement strand
CAAAAAAAAAAAAAAAAATAAAAAAATAAAATAAAAAAATAATTTTTTATTATAATGGCATTTTTTTTTTTTTTTTTTTTTTTTTTTTAGAAAAATGATTTTCCATTCTCTAAAGTTTAAAAACTCTTCTTCTGGCTTTTTTTTTTTTTTTTAATAACTTTTTACCATTTTCATTCGCACTATCTTATGTGACAACAGAATATGGGAATGATAGACAGAAATGATAGATATGTGTCACAGCTGCTCTACATGTACAGTTAACTTTGTTTTCAGTTTTAAGGACACCCTCAAACACTGCAACTTTCTCTCTCTCTTTCTCTCTCTCTCTTTTTCCTCTCCCCTTTTATCTCTGTCAGTTAAACACAAACACATTCCTACAATCAATGTCAGTCCTTTTCTTGTACTCTGAAGCTATGCATCGACAGAATAGAGAGCTGACCTCAGCCCTTTTCAAAAGGAACCTCTAATCCGGCATTCTTAACTCAATTACAGAGTGTCAGAGGGATCAGAGAGACTCTCTCACCTGTCATCTATCACGATGATGAGACTGAAGTCCAAGCCATGAAATCCTGCCAGCTACAATGGAGAAGGAGACAGCAGAGATATGAGAGAGTGACATTTAAAGGAGTGCTAAGTAGGGTTTCATACCTTTCTATGTCAGTGAGCAATTGCAACTGTTTGACCTGAGCTTTACTGTCTGGTGTATCGCACATCTCTTTGCTCATTTCTGTGTTGATCATACTTGCAAACAGTATTCATCTTTCACCTGGTTTATACTTATACTGCATGTCAGGAGCTGCATCACTACAGCTTCTGACCACAGGTGGTGGATGTGTGCATAGATTTGGCGATTGTAGGTGATGTGACCTGTAGAAATCAGGCTGTGGCACAGGTAACAGAGCAGGTCGTCCAGTAATCAAAGGTTCAGCGGTCCAAATCCCACCTCCAAATGTCACAGTGTCCTTGGGCAAGACACTGAATCCTAAATTGATCCCAGTGAGGCCTGGTAGTACCTGGCATAGTGGCAGCCCACTGGTGTATGAGTGAGTGAATGTGAAGCTTGTATTGTTAAGCGCTTTGGTTACCATTAATGTGTAGAAAAGCGTTATGTAAGTACAGACCACTTACCTCTTCTTGTGATTACCACCTAAAGTGAATGAGACAATAGAAACAAAGTATCTGTACAACCACTTTTGCTAAAAATGTAAGATATCAAGCAAAACACGACTTACAGTACATCATAGACATTACATCTTGGCAGAAGTAGGAGATCATTTCCCCTACAATCTACTTTTTGCAATGTTGTAATGAAAATAATAAAAAAAAATTTAAAAAAAGACAACAACTTAATACAGTACGGTTAATTGATATAATCAACCAATAAAATGCACCTTTATTACACACTCAGGGTCCAGGTAAAAACCCATATAGTACCACATCAAAGTGTAATGTATAAATACAGAAGTACAAAGAGAAAAGCATAAAGAGGGAAAATAAATAGTGGTTGAGGCAAGTTTGGAGTTTGGAAAATTGTCCTGCTTTCCGTCTGGTGGACATTCATCTGTTTAGACTGAGCATTGCATCCATGGAGAGGTTCGATTGGGCAGATGTGAACAGTGTAATTGCACTTTGGTGGTGGTGGTGTTGGTTTGATCCTAAATGAACTCTGGAATGGCTTGTTTGTGGTCTAGGCTGGTTTCAACCCAACTACCAGGCGCCCAAAGCATGTTTTACCTGAATGGTGTCTGTAGCCAGGTTTTTGGATGTGGCCAGTTTTAGTGGTAGCAGTAACAGCAAGCAGTTAAAACACTGGTGGTCAGTGAACTATGTCCCTGTTCAAAACACCCAAGTTTCCTCCTGCTGATTTACTTTCTTTTTCCGTCACAAATAATGTGGAAAAGCTTTTACACACTTTTGTTGGCCAGACCAATAAAAGGATTGCATAGCTTTTGTAGGCACAAAACCAGTGAAAATGAAACAAAAATTGAGTGTGTAATTCACAAATTACCAGCAACAGGTGGAATCCATTGCAGACTGCACTTCCAAGTAGATAGTGTCAATGCTGTACCTGTGTCTTTTGCATAGATATGGGTATTCATACATTTAGTAAAAAAATTACTCCCTTTGTGACCTTGTTGAATTCACAAAAGACCAGTGTGAATTGCCACACAGAGTTTGGCTGGTGAATTTAATGACTGCTGAAAGCTGGTGTCAACTGTGCAGAAACTCATACACAGCCCGGCCAAAGAAAAGTTGCACATGCAAAATTTGACTGCACCACCTTGGGTTTTGATTACAGGAGACATTCACTTATTAGTGTCACAATAAGGTTCATAATATTTTTTTTCTTTCATAGTTGCATAATTTTTTTTATTTTTGATGATGGAGAATCGGACCACTGCAGCAAGTCTTCATCACATTGTAAATTAAAGTCTGGATTTTACGGGGGCTAATCAATGTGTGAAAATGATGTCTCATTCTCCCTGAACCATTCTGTCACAAACCATGGTGGTGCAGTTAAATATTGCATGTGTGACTTTTTTATTTGGCTGGACAGTGTATATATGTGTATATTTTTTGCTATTTAATCTTCGAGCGAGAGGGACTTGAATGATGTTGGATTGATGCTTAAAGCTTAGTGTGAAATCTTAAGTCAGATGTTAGAAAGATAAAGTCTATATACAGGTTATTTTGGAGTTTCCATTGCTTAAATCTATATGTACAGGGTGTACCTCACAGCTGCCTGATGCAGGCTGGAATGGGCTCTCTGATAGGGACCAGACTACTGTATTACAAACACTTCATCTTATTAACGTGAGGTATAACAGCTGCAGAACACATAACATTAATGACCATTACATCCTGACTGATCAGATATAAACAATGTGTCAAGAATGCATAAATACACCAAGTCTTTTTTGGAGTTCCAAATAGAACATCAGTACTAATATTTCTGAAAAATTCCTAGAAATATTCAGTGACACATAGCAAAACAAGAGTCAGATATGACTGAAGCACATTTCACACCAGCCTGAATTCCATTAATGGCTGGAGCCTATTCTTGATGGACATTTCAGCAGATTGTATTATAGACACGGAATACTACAGGGGGTGAAAGTTGCTTGTCTTTGTGGAGAGCTCTGTGTATAGGTCTGCTCATTAAAAAAAAAACTCATTTTGAGGATTTTTGCACTTTCTGCAATTTTCGTCATGAACCTGTGGATCTGTGGGCTCAAAAGGAAAGAAACACTTGAAATACTAGAAATTCTGATGTTAAACAAAAGGAAAATTGCATTCAAGTGCAAAACTTTATATGTATAGCAGATTATGGGCACAAATGCTACTCAATTCTCTTCATTCTCTCTGGGTCTGACCAATGGTTTCAATCAACCTGAAGACAAAGTTTGGTTGCAGATCTCTGATGAGTTTAAAATCATTTCTAGATACGTTTTTAAATCTATATATATATATATATATTTTTTTTTTACAGTTTATTGTGCCTCCGTAGATTGGGACCTTATCTTTTAACCCATAAAGACCCAAACATCCACCATCTACCAAAATCATCTACTGATAAAAACTGTTTAATCCCTGTTGATGCACTAATACATGTCAATAATTGGTATAATGTGCAGTTTGTCATCTTTTTATGGTCATCAGATATGACCCATTCGGATGTTCAGAGGCTCTGTAGTTACCATGGAAACATCGTCATCTTCTACAACATTGATTCACCAGTAAAACCCATGGAGTCGGATCAATGACAGTGGATGGAAACACTGGGTTTATGTTCAGTTAATGTAATATTTTGCTGAAAAAGTCCATTTTTCTTCAGTTTTATCTTTTTTTGGTATAAAAATTCTCAACTTTGCTCTAAACGTTTATGAACATCCATAGTAAATCAGTATCAGTAAATTAAATGTTGGAGAATTTCTGATTTTCACTGGAAAATAAACAAAATACAGAAGATAATATTATGATAAATGGAGGTAAACAACTTAAGAAAGATTAAATATAGAGGAAAAATTAACTTGGGAAGTGCCACAAATGTCACACTGGGTCCTTATGGGTTAAGCAAAATTATCTGGTATCTCAGTGCAGGGATTCCCAAAATGGGGGTTGGGACTCCCTGGGGGATCACAAGGCACCAACGGGGGTCATGGGATGATTTTCAGAATCCTCTTGTGGTGACCTCTGAGATGGTTGCAAAGATTAACAACTAGTATTATCACATTCATGGACTGAAGGCAGGAAGTTTTTCTTTGTAGGTGTTATGGAGCACAGGAGATGTTTTTATTTTGTGAATGCAAAGGTTAGAATAATAGCAAATGGACAGTATTGACAGGCATGACACTGTTTTGGCTGACAGGTGTGACTAATGGTGTCACATTAATAAAATAAACATAGAAAGGCTTATAACACTGCAAAACAGAAACATTAACCTAAATAAAAATTAACACAAAACTCACCTCAAACCCCTGAACATAAAACAAAACACAATGAGTTAAATGTCCAGTACCCACAATGCAATGTGGCAAATATCATCTAATTGTATGATGGTCATCGGGCTGTTCTGTTGTTATGCCTTTTAGTATGTGAGTCCTGTGTGTGTGTTTTATTTTATTTTTTTCATGTTTCAATCACTTCGAGGATAGTGGGGGTCACTAGTCTCTTGCACCATGATTTTGGGGGTCGTGAGTTTAAAAGTTTGGGAACCCTTGCCTTAGTGGATCATTGCATTTCCTCACAGACCTTTAAAGGAAAAATCGTGACCACCTCTGGAGCCTGTGATGTTCATGCTTTAACCCAACCACCTCTCTCTCTCTTTGACTCTTTTCCTTTCACTCGCAAGCATGCCATGTTGTGCGAAGGCAGGAAGGAGCAGGATTCACCGGTGGCTCATTAAAAGCCATTAAGGAGCAGCATACAGACAGGATACGGGTAGTGAATAGAGGAAAGCGGGGCAGGGCTGAGGACACTGTTACTCTCTCAACTCCCACTTCACTGCCTCCTCTCTCTTCCATCATACACACACACACACCACACACAAACGCACTTACACGCTGTTATCTTTTCCACACAGCACTTCCTATGGCCCTACACATATTCCAACTGCCCTGCTCTTAGCTCTGCCAAGTCATGTCTCACACCCTTCTGACCTGAGTCTGTGACGAACAGGCCCTACGATAACACGTTTTTCACTCCGCTGCTCTCGCTATCTCTTTGTCTGACATGTTATCTCTCACTCGCTCCCTTTGTTTGTACATCTCTTTGCCCTTTCTCACCTTTTGACTGTTAGTCTCTTTTGATAGATGCCATCTTTTTGGCACAATGCTTTCACTGATGGACCGGAAAAGGCTTCATAAAAGTGGAGTGAGTACAGAACTGAGGCTGGTCCAAAGTTTGGGGCCTGTGGGTCACAAAGCTGTTTAAAAAAAGATGCTTCCGTCAGACTACGGTGGTGAACTCACACAACAGTGTAGTTTTTTCCAAACAGTAGCCAAACCTAAATGTGACCTGGACCCTGGACTTGGAGAATATATGACTGCATGATCGTTGTGACAGGGTGCAATGATTGTTTTACGAGCAACCAGTCTTTCTTAAAATTTGCAATGCAGAACCAGTTAATGAATAAATTGCATTACACCTTCAGACCAAACTAATACAGTCAATTAATTCACAATCATATGCATATGTCAACAGACAACAGAGGCTAGATTTTCAATTCTATACATGCACAATACTCTTGCAAGCAATGCAAACATAGAATTATTTAGCACTAATTGTTACCAAATTTACAAGTACTAAATCAACTTTAAGAAAAAATAAATGGAGGGACAACCACTGAACATGCATATCTGTTGGATGTAGAGGCATTTTCTGTTGAAGTGTTAGTGTTTTATTGTCGTTTATTAAAGTGATGTATATATGTATGTATGTATGTGTATGCACCATAATAACAGATAATTTCACGCATAAGGTTTAATTAATTAAAATGTGACCTGAATCAACTGATGTCTGGGATATGCATCCTGAAGAATGTTTAGTTTTTGTATATGTATGTATGTATGTATTTATAAGTGAACCCCAACCAGAGTGGTTGCAATTCATGGCGCAGCTTAAGGGGATCATCATAAATAGTGAACACTTTTTCATATGGCTCTACTTTTTATTTTTTGTTTTTGTATATTGTTTTATATCTGTGTATTTTTTCCACACATACCATTCACACACTAAATCAGCTGACACTTGTTTTGTTGGATCTGCTTCTGGTGATTGTGATACAAGGAAAATGCCATAAATATAATATGATACCAAGATAATTTGTGCTATATATATATTTTTTTTTAACAAATAGTGCCATGGGAGCGCCAAACCTAACCCATACACATGTGGAATTAATGGTCAAAAATTTCTTCTCTATGAACTGAAACATGAATGAGTTTCTTATTCCTCACTTTAAGGATGTGGACACAAGCTACAGCAGGACGCCGAGAGCAATGAACATCTTGTAAATGGGATGACCACATCAGGACTTAGCACAGGGAGACACCAAAGCATCCACACATCATTTCTCACCACAGTTACCAATATGATCCCAATCTCAGTGGGATATGAGACAAAAATTAAAAATATATGCATTCATACTGGATCATCCTGCTCATATTTCTTTTAAAATACTTTAACTACAATTGTAAGATTTCTGATTCTACAACAAACGTTTGACCAGTTATCTTAGGCCAGGCATCTCAAACATGTGGCCCACTAATCAAGGATATTAAAATAATTTGAGGTAAATTTAATCTAAAGTGGGTATCACAGTACTATCATAGTAAACTATAAATAATAAAAACTGCAATTTTTTTAAATTATTGTTTTAGTGTAAAAAAAAAAAAAATCAATTATAGGAAAATGTTTACATTTACAGACTAGGCTTTTACAAAAAATGGGACTAACCTTAACAAATATGAGCGACCTGGAATGTCTTCAGAGAACTATTGCAATTTTAACAATATTCTGCCCATTATTTTTTGTGTATTTGTATCCACTGCGACCTATAATTGTAATGAACATGTGAAAATGAGAAGCTAAGGCAAAAATAATGGCATAACTTGTTAAAATTGCTAATTTGTTCTTGATAAATTTCATTTTGTTTATGGTTGTTCATGTTTTTCACATTTTTTTAAAGGATAGTTTGTAGATGGAAACATTTTGAAAATATAGTTTTATTTTTTTTCTCTTTAAAATATAAAGTTAGACATATGTATTTTGCAGTTGACATTATTTATGTATTATTACACTATTATTTTTAATGATCCAGCCCACTTCAGGTCATATTGGGCTGTATTGCGCCTGGGGGCAGCGCCCCATTCTGACTTTCACCGGTCACGTCACCCCCTAACCTAATTCCTCTGGACCCTTCACAATGTGCAAATGTTGTGTCTCAAATTGTGATCTGTTTTTGTTGTGCTTCGCTACTGATGTTTTATCCAAATAACATGTTTGGACATTGTCGCCCAATGTGCTGTTGGTTGTTTTTTATCATTGTATTGATCCTCGTGTTTACACATTTCCTTCTGTTGGTGCGGTACACTCCTGTATTCCCTTTTCTGTAATGTTTTATGTGATCTTGGAGTGTACTGTATGTAATTTCGTTGTTTTGCTGCTTGTATAACATTTGCAATGACAATAAAGCCTTATTTGATATCTGATTTTGATGTGTCCCCTGAACTAACAAGAGTTTGAGACCCCTGTCTGAGGCCAAAGGTCACTACTCCACCAAAATAATTCTGTGTTCATCATCCCCGTTAAATTGTCCTGATTTTGGTCATTTTTTCAACAATATAATTTATTCTTGAGGTTTAGAAACATGAACAATGAGCTCAAGAGGAAACACAAGTGATCAGTGTCAGTGATACCCCAGAAAAGCACATGGACTAACAACTATGTCACTTACATAATGAAACACCTTCTATTGTCTTCGCCTTCCATGCCTCTCTTTGTCAAGTACATTATTGCACTGGCTCGCTGACATGTTGTAGAACTCAGCCCTCCTTTTAGTAATTAAACCTCTGAAGGACTCATTGACCCTGATTGTATTTGGAAACTCTTCTGGTGTACTTCACTCTAACTCAGGGTGAGAGTCACACTGGCACTGTTTACTGAAAAAAAAAAAAAAAGTTGGCTGTGGCAAATATAAATATAGCAGTGTCATTATCTGCGGCAGTTAACCAGGATCATTTTTCTGTCCTGCTCGCACGTGCTGCTTCCAGGTGTTGCCATAGAGAGTAATCTTGTTTTCTCAACTGTGCTACTCCTGCTGACAGAAGTTCCACACTAGAGTTTGCAGGGTTTAGGAAAATCAAATGGAGGGCAATCATTGTGTTTTGACAAGCCAAACTCTGCCGGCCTTGATGGTTGTTTTGGTACTGATTAGCCAAACATGTTAAAGCTGTTCTCGTGTTTACACCTATAGCAGGTGCCCAGTGTAGACAAATCTATTATTTGTAAATGCATTCTGATGCAGTAACACTTTAAAGCTAAAGCAAACTTTGTGTTTTCCATATGGAAACACACAAATTACACTCACTTAAAATTTAGTAAGTGATATTTTGATCAAATACAGCACATACCACACATGTTTGAGGACAGAAAAGAAAAACAGTGAAGTGATTCCTGCAAAAGCATCCATTGGCTCACTTGCAACTGCTTTGATGGTTGAGGTTATATTAACCTGGAAAGACCCAGGGTTGCTTTTGCGTTCCAAAATATTTGTTCACAATATTTAACTTTTCTTAAGTGATTTATCACAATTTATCATGACATTATCCTCTGTATTTGCATTTTTTTCAGTGAACATTTTTCATGCTCATGTATATTTTGTGCATATGGTGTTTTTATTATTTTTTTTTAGCAAAATTTCCATCTATATCTGTGTACACATAATGAAATATATGTGAACAGTGAATATTGTACATGTGTTTGTAGTTAGAACTGTACATGGAGTGCATAAGTCTGAAATAAACTAAACTAACATTATGTATTTTTTAATATTTAATTTCCTTATTATGTGAATGTTCATAAAATCTCAAATTAAAGAGGAGGGTTATCATATCAGAAATAGAGAAAACTTGAGAAAAAGTGACTTTTTCAGCAAAATATATTATTAACTGAACATAAACCAAGTGTCTCCATCCACTGTCATTGATTCAACTCCATGGGTTTTACTGCTTTTCTTGGTTTTTTTTTCAACCTGGTTCACTATGAAACCTCTGAACATCCAATTGGGTCATATCTCATGACCATAAAAAGATGACAAACTGTATTTTACACCCATTACTTACACGTATTCATAGGATTAGTTGTTCAGAAGTTACTAAACATTTTAGATCAGTAGATGGTTTTGGTTGCTGGTGGCTGTTTGGGTCTTTATGGGTTAAAGCCACGTTTGTCCTGTTGCTCCTGATGTTATATTTAAGCCACATGCTCACCAAACTTAGAAACTAGAAGATGAGGTCTAATACATGTGACTTATTACACTCTATCATAACCTAAAAAGAATGGATCTGAAGATGTGAGAACAATTTTGAATCCAAAGAACTGTCATGAGGTTTCAACTCTTCACCCTCATGTGCTCATACATTTGCTGCAGCAGCTTCTGGGTCATTCATCTAAGAGATGCTCTATCTGATTCGTTAACCTGCCATATTGACCCAGCCACTCCACAATAATATTACCACTGAATGTTTCTGCCAACCACAGACATGCATAATCTCAGCATAATGTGTTATTGAAGGATGTAATAGTTTTTTTCCCCCTTAGTTTAGGAGGTAGGAGGTGTTTGAGGTGGATAGCAGATATACTAAATCCAAGTTAGGAACTTAAGAGACTGGAGTTTGTATCCTGATTTGGGCAATAGAGGAACTGTGGTTATGGCTCGGCAAACATCATGGTTTCAATAATGCTAAATACAGTGTGAGACTTGTTCTTAAATCATATCATTGGAGATATTTCACCAAGCCCTGGTATATTACCCTGACAAGTTTTGTCTTTGAGTCTATACCCAACCAGAATTTATAATGTAAATGTAAAATGCTGAAATTATGTACAATGTATAATAACAGCATTTTTTTCTGGGGACTGGGTTAGCCACATTCACAATAATGGTAGTGTATTAAAAAAAATAATAATAATGTGGAAATGATGGCTGAAAATGTGCTCTCTTCTCTATGAACTGAAACATGAAGGAATTTCTGATGCCTTGCTTTAAAGATGTGGACATGAACTACAGCAGGATGCCAAGAGCAATGAACATCTTGTAAATGGAATGACCACAACAGGACTTAGCACAGGGAGACACGAAAGCATCCACACATCATTTCTCACCACAGTTACCACAATCATCTCAATATGTGATAAGTTTGTCTCCTGTCATTGTTTCATTTCCTCTTCTTAAAATAAGAAACTATGTTCTCTTTTATCCACTGCTTATATGGCAACCACTTACAAATGACTGGACGTTCATACTCATTCCAAAACTATTTGCCAAATGGCTAAATCAATGCAATATGTTGCATTGTTGGTCTGCTTTCAATGTTTAGTGGTCTGGGAAATGTTGTCACATGCTCAGACAACATTCCGAGCTACTAGTGCATCAGCCTTCCAGTGCAGAAAAGCTTGTAACTGTGCAAACTGCCCTTCATTTCTTTTATTTACCAAAGGTTTTTCTTAATATTTAGCCTTGCCTTCTTCCGTGCCGGCGATGGCCTTGCTTCCCCCTCAGGGAAAATACTTCAATCTGTTTGTGATTTGTAGCTGGATGCAGGTGATGGAGGTTTGCTCATAGCCTGGGAGACAGCTGTTGGAGTAAGACTGGAGTACATATGAGGCCAGCAGGCATGTTCACAAGTTGTGCAGCACCAGAAAAAAGAAGAGATTTTCTTTAAGAAAATGTTAGAGATAATGTACTATTGTACAAAGTCTGCACAGACGACCCAATAATCATTCTCAAATCTGTGATTTCCAAATGCTATGCCCCTGGATTATGAAAATTCTCATTAAGTAGGAAGGAAGGATGATCGGTCAAGTGATTAAAACACTACAATGTAAACACATTTTAAGTGAGTAAAAACCTGGAGCGTTGGGGCTGAAATTTACCATGAGGTCTTCAATTAAGCAAAACAAACTGCAGATTGTGCGTAACTTGTTTCCTGAAATGCTTTGATTTGGTCTGTTAATTTGGAAGGAAATCCATTTGCTAATTGATTGCTGCATATTTTGAAACAAAGCTGCTGATTGGTTTACTCGTGGCCTGATTACTATTTATGTTAGCGTTACAACAGTTTCCTGACTGGAGTATTCCTGTCGGGCTATCAAATCATGCAAAACAGGGGTTCACTCTGATTTCGAGATTTTTGATGAGAAGCAAGACAATTTTACTGCTGGTCTGTAGAAAGCCAGTAAAGCTATTTATCCCATGAATGTGTAGTTGTTGTTGCATAGAATATTTTACTAAAGGTTGACTCATAAAGCAGGTTTATCTCATATATATATATAAGAGCAATAATGAAGCAGTTATTGTAAAAAACCAGTTAACAGTACACATTGATATTAAAAATATGAACAAGACAATTATATCGTTTAATTCAACCTTCACCTAAAATATCAATGTCCAACAAGTCCTCATCTATAATGTGAGTCTTGAGCATTACTCAGCATATCCTGCAGGTCCATCTCCAAAGCATCTGAACATTGCAGCTTCTCCTCTATGCCTCCACTGACAGACAGGTGGCAGCAGAGAGCCATGAGGCCACAGCTGCTGATGCCAAAGGCTTCACTGGAACATACCGGTAATTAAAATGTGTTTTTATTCATTGCCAGCTCCATCATAGTGTCATTTCGTCCAGATTTCAGAAGGTACCAAACCACCTCACCAATGAGAGATGATAAATAATCCTGAAGATATGTGGAAGAGAAAGGATGAGACAGCATGTAGGCCTGGGACACAGTAAGTTATCAGAACATGCTTTTTATACAGCATTTTGCACAAAGTGAGAAGGACATTTGTGATTTTGTAACTGAAAACTGGGTATAAAAGTGTGTTGTAAAATAAAGAGTGATATGAAGGTACAGAAATCCCCTTCATAAATCATTGTAATCATGCATGTTGAACTGTGTGTGTGATTAAAACACGTTCCTCTGGTTCCCTCGCTGTCTGAGTGACTCAGTCACACCGGGGACACAGCAAATGTTTTGTCAGGATTCATGTGTGGTGTCAGCATTTTGGCACAGGGGAGTGATTTAAGGGGGCATGGCGTGCTTGTCATGCCCCCACGCCTGACTGTTCCAGTCTGCCCTCAGAGTGTGTGCAAACAAATAAAGCACCAGGGCCTTTTTAATTAGCTCCAGGGCAGAGATTGACAGCTTGTAGTGGTAGAGATAGCACAGTAACCAGCTATTACACTAAATATTTGGGGCGTTGTTCAGTTGAGTTGAGACCATAAGCATGAAATCTGTGGATGTGGGTGGAAGACTGTAAACAAAATCAAAACTTTAAAGAATTTGTATTTTATTACAATTTCTATGACAAATAATTTTCAGCCCATGGTTTTATTTATCAGCTGGATTTTTTAAAATGTATTTGTTAAAAGGCTGTTGCTTTGACAGCTCTGTAGACAGGATGATAATTAATGATGTGGCTAAAGAAGTGGGTGAGAAATGTTTTTTTGAGGTTGTAACCTCCCATTTTAATGAGCAGACAGAGTGTTTTTATATGTTTTATTGTGTCATAGAGCGTTGGCACCTCTCGCCCACACAGGGACACCTTGAAACAATGTTGATGTTGACCTTAAAGGGGATAAAGATCAGGCTAAATCACTAAACCAGAACTGAGAAGAGACAGATCTCATCAGGGGATAGTCATGTCTGGGAAAATGACAGGCTCATTTAATTTTAACAATATAAGAATATACCAAAATGTTACTTTTTTTTAAAAACTTAATTCTATTCATTAAAATCTTTCACATATTCATTGAATTATTTAATTTGATTTAATTATCTAGATGGTAAAACTGATTAACTGTAAATACTGACAGAAAAACATGACAATATAAACAATATACCTGCTTTTTTAAGTGAAAAATCAAACATGTAATCTACTAAATGCTGATATCCTGACCTTGCTGTCAGGATTTGTTCTATTGTTGAACAAAGTTGGTCTTTTGATCCTAATTTTGCTCACAATAATTGTTTGTCATTAAATACCTGTAATCCCCCAGTAATGCATATCTTTACAGGTTCTTAGAGGTTCATCAGTCTGATGGTTTTGGCTTCACAT
>JAPTGZ010000010.1:20731301-20752188 GCA_029814645.1 Fowleria isostigma | reverse complement strand
ATATATTTGTGTGTGTGTGTGTGTGTGTGTGTGTGTGTGTGTGTGTGTGTGTGTGTGTGTGTGTGTGTGTGTGTTCACTTGATTGATTGAGCAACTTAAAATTTTGCTGCAGGTGAAATGAAGCCAGGTCGGTTTCAAAACTCTCAGTCATGGGTGGAAAGTTAACGTGCAAAGGCAAAGTTCATTCTTCACATTGGTTGTGTATCATTGTGAGTGTAAAGACAAAAATGCAATATGTCTGTTTTCCCCATAAAACTGATTTACATCTCTCCATATATTACTTTCATAGTCTTATCAATTGCAAATTTTGTTGGTGCATATTTAATTGTTTAAAGCAATATGGTGTGGTATAGAAAGTCTTTCCTGTCTGGAAATGAGTGTTACTTTATCTCACTTATAGAATTAATTTTTAAGCAGACTGTTGTGTTTTTTTAACTGAATATTCTATAATATAAACTGTCAAAGAGTCTGATGTATCAGCTGGTGGTTCCATTTCATCAATACTGATATTAATAGCAAGAGTAAAAACAACAAACTTGCTGAGAGGGACACTACCACTGACATGATTGGTGAGGGAAAGTGCCACGCCTTGCTCTTTGGCAGCGGGCCACGGCCTTATCTGGCTTGATGAATTACATTGACACCCTAGCTATCTTAATGACTCTGTCTATCTACCCATCTCCCCTCTCCTTCCTCTCCCTTCTCCCAGCCCTTGGCCTTGCTCCTACATCCTCCCCCTGTTCAAATATCCTGAGCTGATTTCTGTCATTACGTGTGTATGTGTGTGTGTGTGTGTGTGTGTGTGTGTGTGTGTGTGTGTGCAGGTTTGTGTGCACGTGTTTGTGTTAATTTAGATGGGAGTAGTTTCTTCGTACACTGCCCTACAATTTGCAGTGAAGCGTGATTTAAGAGCTTTTTGAGTTATTGAGTTATTTTTTATTGACAGCCTGTCTCAGCAGCGGTTTGTGACTCATGACAAAGTGCAGGGAAAACATGTTTTTCTGAGAAACAAATATGATTCAAATCAGTCACCTGCCACCTGTCATAATTTCATCCATGTCATGATGAGAAGTGTATGAAATGCTGGTTTCTATTTAGAGACTGACAATCGCCCTATAAATATAAATAAATAAATAAATATATATATGTATATATATATTTTTTAAATTTATTTATTTATTTTTCTTCTTTCCCCAGTGTGATGAAACATGGCACTTCTGTGGTTTTGCTATGTGTCTGGCAAATACATGAGTGTTGAAATCAGGTGTGTTGTCTCCACAGAAAGTTAAATAGACATTGTGAAGTGGGCTGCCACTTAACCTGATTCTTGGCGGTGAGCATTTGGCATCCTGGACTCTCATTTCCTGGTTTTAAAGAGGGGATCCTTCCTTCTTTGACTTCAACTTCCTCTGCTCTCACACCCTTTGTGCATTACATTACTTCACAGCTTCTCCTAGTGTATGGAGCAGACACTTCTGGCCCTTGGACTTCGGCTTTAATGTGTTCAAGACAAATGGCTCTTAACTGCAGCCATTCTCACCACCTGTCCTGACGGGCGGCACTATAAGGGTGATAACATCAGACTGAGATGTGTCATTGACCATGGCTTTAAAGGCCACAATGTAGTCATCACTCAGCGATACATTTTGTCCTTGTTAGGATGACTTATTTGATGTTTGCTTTTCCTTTTCCTCCAAATATACTGAAATTGATGGTGACTTACTAATAGAGGATCAAGGATATTAGATATTCTGGTAAACACAAACATTATTTCAGAAGTTGCTACAAGGACGATGAATTCTGGGAATAAGAAATCATGCAATAACAACTTTGGCCCAAAAATAAGTTGGGCTTTATTTTAGTGCTCAGTATTACCCAAAACTGACATGGATATTTTTTCCAGTGTAAAAGCAAACTGCTTATCTAATAACAGCCTCCTCACTGTCATTAGCTGAAACCAAGACGAATGTTAGAGACAGTTAAGTGAGGGCAGGCTGGGAACGTTATTCCAGTGTTCTAATATTTCTACCCACAGTTGAACCTCAGCCCCTCATCTACCATTGGCTGTCTCACATGAACACCAATTAGGCGTGATGCAGGACAGGAATAAAGGCCGATGCACTTTGCTGCGAGTAGCATTTGTTTTTTCTTCTTTCTCAGTGTCAGAGTGGGTAACCGGTGTGCGGTCCAAGTATTTTGGTCGTAATAGTAGCTCAGTGTTCCGGGAACTCCAGGATAAAAACGAGAGTGAAAAAACAAGGCGGTGAGGTTTCTGGGTAATAACTTCATCTTTCTATATTGCAGTGCATGAGGGAGGAACATTTCTTTCTCCATTTTTTTTTTTCAGATTTTTTGTTCTGGCAAGTTCCATAGCCTCCTGTCCATGGAAAGCATACTCTGCACATTCTGCAGACAACGGTCTTCAGGGAGGAAATAGAGAGGAAATTGTGCAGAAAGTGTAAAAAATCAGCCTCTCCTCCTCCTCTCCTTCTCAGCCTCTGTGGCTCACTTCTCACAAAGAAAGACTCCTTGTTTTACCTTCAGTTCTAATTACTCATGTTTATCCCACAAGGGGCCTTTCTGAAAGACAGGAAAACAACTTTTAATATCACTCATACGCATTTATTAATTGCCTGGGGTCCTGTTTATGTCCCTAAAATAACCACTCTTTAAATGATTCTTGCTAGTTATGACAGAGCCAAATGTTTGTCTTGAATTCTCTAACACGCTAATACACAATTAACAGTCTTAGCTTTGTAAATATGGTGTTAATATAGGATCACAATTTTAACTTTAATGCAGTGTAAGTTTGCAGTGTAAGTCTGGTGGAACTCCATTGCTGACCCTCTGTCAATTGGTGGAAAATTATCTTAAATTTCCTTTATAATCCTAGGCTTAAGCAAGAATGTTGAGAACTAATATAATGAAGAAAGACAGAAACCTTTAGGAGCTTTGCAAGTTCCTGGTAGATTCCATCCTCTAACCCATTAGATAAATAATGGCAAAGCTCATCTTGCACATTCGGTCTGTCACTCTGATGCATATGTTTTATTTCCAAAAAAGACTTGGGTACTTTATATGTATGCATGTATATGTATTTCAGCACATGTTTTTTTCAGTGACTGATGATTGAAGAGCTAAAATTGCAGAAGGGGGTAGAGAGAATGAGAGAGAGTTCAGTTTTAGGGCTGAGGATTCAGTTGAAGGGTTTGTAAATCTTCTCAGGGGATCTCATTTGTGCCAGGTGGTCACACTTTTAGAGCTGGTAACTAATCTCTACCACATGCTGTCACCTGTATGTGAAGTTACGATTTCACTACGGCAACTCTGCTGGCATCCAGTGGGGGGTGCTGTCTTTAAGGGGTACAGCTAGCAGATGGCCAGGTAACATAAACAGGATAACAATGTTTTTCACTACATGCATAAAACCTTTTTTATAAAATGTATGGATTGAAGGAAACTTTAAAAAAATATATATATGACAATTTATTTTGCGACCTTATCGGAAAATAAAATGAAGAAAGTGACATCTTTAATATGCTAAACTGCTTCTGAAGCATCAAATACAACTCCAGGCCATCAGTGTGTTCATGATGACTGATGATGAATGGTGCCAAAACAGATGCATCTGCCAATCAGATGAATTTAGGTCACTTCCTTTTCATGCCATGCCAAACTAGAAATAGAACTGCTACTAAACAATCCCCTTGTAATAAAATACTACAGATGGTATTTGAGAAAAGATGGATTATTTTTTTTATCAGTCACATGTAAAGGGTGTCTCGATGATATGGAGAAATTTACACAGAAATTGTTCATTTGTCTTCAAGTGTTGCCGGTAATTTCAAAGTGTGACTACCATTCCATTTTAAAAAATGTTGTCACCGTGGGCCTACGGTTAATAAAGCAGAGACAGAGGGGAAAAAAAGCTTCAAAGAAACTTCTAAGTAGATTTGGCAGTAGGGTGCCCTACTACAAAAGACCCATGTTTAGGACTGAATGAAAAGAAGCATGTCACCGGAGGGAAATGTGGTTGGGTATGTTCAATGTATCAAAAGAAAATAACCGATAAATAAAAGGAGGATGGAAAGGTTGTAAACTTCACAGCCTAGGCCGAGGAGGAAAGAGACCCCTGCAGTCTCTGATTATTTAACCACAAAGCCTTCTCTAGTTTCTGTAGCAGGCTGCATCCTAATAACAAAAAGAACACAATCACACGCTCATACATAAAGAGAGAGAGGGAAAGGAAGAATGTCTTGCCCAATAACTGAATCACAACATGACTAAAACAATGTGAGTATTAAAAAGTGCCATACGAGATTAGACCGCCTTTGATCATGACGATACATGAACCACAAAAATTTTCATCAAAACTTCACCTCGTGTACCATCTCTAGCGGTCAGACGCTCACAGGGTACTAACTCCTGCTTTTCAACGTTTGCAGATTCTTTGTATTTTTTTTCCTTCCCTCCTCAGACTTCTCTGGCTAGACAAAAATCTATGCCAAATGTCCTGTAACAGGCAGTCAAGGATTAATTTGCGTGTTGTGCCTTGACTTCGTTGGACCTGACAGCACTGGTAATGGAGCGTATGAATGGTCCAGATTCCACTACAGGTAGAGAACCTCAGGCCAGGAACCTTTCAGAGCTCAGCTGATTACAAAAAAGGAGAAAACTTCCACCACTGGCTTGGTACAATAAACAAATATGGCATGGAAAGCCATCAGTTGTGATAGAGTTGTGAGGTAGCCTTGGGCGGCACGTGATTTTCTGTCTTCAAAGGGAAAAAGGAGCTGTTTTCCATGTCAACAACAGGGTTATTCATCTCCCAGAAGGTGAGCAGATCTGGAGTCTGTGGTCGAATATTCAAGAAGAGGAGGAGATGAGAGCTGTGTTAGAATTTGAGAAGTGTTAATCAGGGAGAGGATGTGGGCCTTCTGGCCTGTACCTGATTACCACCAAATGGGCCAGCCACAGCAGCCGCCGCAGCAGCAACAGCTGGACCTTACAACAGTGTGGGGGTGGGACAGGGTGGGTAAGAAGAATGAAGACACCACGGAGAGTGATGAGGGACACAAAGACAAAAAGAGCAATTAGGGACTTTCCACAATGGTTCAAAAACAGCCTCATTCTTCACTTGTTGAGATTGACCAGAGAAATTTAGCCTGTTTCCCCAGTATCTGTATGACGTATTATGTGTTCCAGACATGAAGGTCGACTGCTAATTGTGCTGGTGGGAATTGCTGACTATTTAACCTCTTGTATTGCTCTTGTGCCATTATCTGTGCTCAACCCTCGCAGGTGCCCCATCATGAGTCTCAAACTGAGTTTGTCAGTTCATTAATCCCAGCTGCAGTAGAAGAATGCTGTTTTTCTCCCTCTGGATGATCTGTCCTGACAGCATGAGCGAGCCAGTGACTGTTAAGAGATAATCAGGGATTTTTTTTTCTTACGTTGTCTTCATCTGAGCTCAGCACATCGCTCACCTTTTCCTGCCAAGTTTAAGTACATGACTCAACATTGTGACATCTCCTATGACTTATGGATCTCTCTGAGTCTCACTCTCGTCTTTTGTCTCTGTCTCTAGAGTCATTTTTACTCCCTTTACATCTCAAATATGTTTTTACACAGTCCTACTGCGGAGCCATTTAAAGGCCAATGATTTTAACAAGACAATAAAAGAGAAAAACAACTTCATTTGGTTTCTTGTGTACAGTACACTGCTGACAAAACAAGGGGCAGATTTGTTTCACTACTATTATAACAGTTATTACTGTTATTTTCTTTTCTTTGTTTTCTGATGTTTCTTATATGCATACATTTAATGTTTTACTGCTACTGAAATTTTGATTTCCTGAACACTCTGCCAAAGAATCAATAAAGTTCTATCTAATCAAAATCTAAAATAATGATAATTTTGTTAGCATAGCAATTCTGAAAGGCTGGTGGAGACCAAAACAGAGCTGAGAGACTATGAATTTAAAATACTTTTGTTTGGTGGTACAAACAAAGAAACAAATGCAAAACTCAAACACAGGAGAATGGAGACATAATGGAATGCAGAAACTTATATAAGTTTATAGGTATTTTTTCTTTCCCTTTGATTTGATCCCTAGTGATATTTTATTTATTCACCCGACTGATGGCAGGAGAAACATAGTCAGTAGGTGGAAATACCTAAAATTAGGACAGATGATATTAGATTATGTTATGACAATGTTAATATTAAAATGTTGTAATGTGTAAATTAAAATACCATAGGCTAGTTGTGGAGAAAGATTATGGTTTGCATTTGACAAAAACAATGATTTGATACTTTAATTTTTGGGAATTGTTTTGGTCCATTTTGTCTTTATTAGCAGCAGTGTAAGGTGGATGTATGAGGGGATGACAGGATGCAAAGGGCCTTGATCAGAAATCAAACCCAAATCCTTACAATAGGGCCTCACCCTATGTAATACACCTGGTTCTTACTATCTAACTGTCAAGATACTTTCTTGATCTTGTTGCTTAACCTTTTAACTACCCTGACAAGAAAAACCTGATGAAAACATTTTTTGTTTGCATTTCATATTTCCTTGGATGAGTAATTTCTATTTTATTTTATTTTATTTTATTTATTTTTTTTACTGTACTTACTAATATCAACTCAAAAAGTGTCAAAAACTACTTAGTAAGTTAATTCTTTCAACATATTCATGGCACACTACCACTAAATGTTTAATATTTGCGGTAATACATAAACAGAGGTTTTGATTTTATAACAAATAATCCAAAATTTAATGATGATTTAATTTTTCTACTCTTACCATAAAGCCACAAATCAATTATTTGGTTGAGCAAATTTTTAAAACATTATTACATATCTAATTTAAGATTTTTTGTAGTATAAAATGATATAATTATGTTCTGGAAGGCTTCTTATACTATGATATGCTAAAAAAAAAAGTATTCACATCTTTCATATTTTCACTAAAAACAAAATGTCTTAGTGATTTTCATCTTTCTTGGCTCAATTAGGTTTAGATAAGTTAGGTACTCCATTTAATGAAATATAGTGGCTCATAATGTGCTAAACCACATGGTCGAGCAGGCAGATAAAAGGTTAAACGTGAGAGACATTTCTAACAGCCATATGTAACTAGTGGTCTTAATGAATGGTGATAGACTTTTTGCAACAAGGTCATTCTGGGTAAAATATTGAGTTTTACATATTTGCAGGGGAGGAAAATGTATTGATAAAAAGTGCCATGAACTGTGGAAAAAAATGTTAGACTAAAAATTTGACAAGTTGTATGCAATATAATCTAGACCAGATGTTGAGGAGATAAAAGTTAAAGTCAATGTAAAAATTTGCTCACATTTCTCAGCTCAGGTCATATGTTAAAACTTTACAACTAACTGGCGAAGTTGATCATGAATGGCTTGATGGATGTTTTTTTTTCTTTTGCTGATAGACTGTAAATTTGGTTAAAATCTGTGATGCATTAAACTGAAACTTGTCTACTTTGTGTTGAACCATAAATATTGCTGTTTGTGGTTGTCTTTGTTAACCATTTTATTATCAACCTGCTCAAATTTCAGTTTTGAAACTTTCAGATATTGATATCGGTAACAAGTATTGGGCAGACTGTCACAAAAGAAAATAAATACATAAATAGGCCATCTTTATAATGCATGTTTAATATTGTTATATTGACTTATAAGGTGATTGTATTCTTAATTTCCTTTTCTATCAAACATTATTAACGGAATATTCAACTATCCTGATATTAACTCCAAAAACCCAAAAGCAAAGTTTTATCAAAATATGTATATATACTTCTATACCCCCTAAATTATGAACGATAACTATAGCCCAAGTATTTATTATACTGTTGGCAAAATCTACAGGGAGTCTGAAGGACTGTCTGTGACCTTATAAAGATCAATGTAAGGCTTTCACAGCAAGACAAGGAAATGTAACAATGCAACAATATGATTGTTTTGCACTTCCTCTAACATGAAAGCCACGCACGGAAAGAGACAAGTCTATTCTGAGCCATAAAAGCCACATTTCTTGCCTTATTTTAAACATGTTTATTTCTTCAGAGGAATATTTAGAATATTTTTAGACCAAATGAAAAGTGTCAGGTGCTTGAAAAGGGGACCTTACTTTGCAGACTTCCTGCTTAACACACACACACACAGAGCGTCACACATCACAACAGTCTGCGTGTCATGAAAAAAAGACGATATCACAACATCCGGCTTTGTAGTGTGCAATCATAAAGCGACCTCCAAAACACCTCCACCTGCAAAGTGATCCACCAGGTGATAATCGCTCTGAGTGCCCTTCATGTGAGGTGGAGCAAAGTGCAGCGGTTCATTCTGTCATGGCTGCAGGTGAATGTTTCCTCCTCTTCCTTTTTCCTGTTCTTCTTAAAAGCCAGGCAGGTGAGGCAGGCTAAGCCCACTTAAGATAAGTGGATTACATAGCCTGTGTCTGAGCTTTGCGGTGACCGTATCGGTGTGCACTACACACTGGGTGCACGTTACACTAAAACACAAAATTGGAACAAAAACAATCTTCCCTTCTTGCTGATAAACTGTTGTTTACTTTACATGTTTTTTTTTTTTCACACCATTTTAATGCTTAAATAACCTCAACTGATACTTGACCTCTTGTGTTACCTTTCTGTTACCATCTCTTATATTTAACAGGTCGGTTTTGACCCATGTCTTATTATCCAATTTGTTTCTCATCTCTTGGTTACTGTGTTAGGCTTCCTTATCCATAAAAATATTGGTTTTAATATTAGTATTTTTGATGTGGGACGTTTTTTGCCAGTATACTAGTGATGCTACTGGTGTTGCTTGTTCTGTGATAGTTGGTGATGTTTTGTTCATTTTCTTTTCTTTTTCTTTTATTTAACCTGTATTTTTTTTATTTCTGTGCCTTAGTATTACTCAGTGTTTGTTCTGGTCATTATTGTCATTGTGAATATCATTTTGGTTGTTGCTGATGTTTGCTTGTGTGAGGGCCTTTGTCACCTTCCTTTTCTCACCTCTCCCCTTACCCATTCCTCTCTTCTTCTCTCTTCTCCCTCCTCTTTTTCCCCCCTCCCCAGACTATCAAGGGGAGTACAAAAAGGCAGCCAGATGGGATACTGGACAAGACAAAAAAACAGAGAGAAAAAAGTATACTAGTGATGTGTGAATCAATACTGAAATATCAATGTCATCATCATCATCATCATCATCATCATCATCACAAATTTCTGGTGACCCCAGACATTCAAAACAAAGACATTTTGTTGCAAAATTAATTTGTTTTTGATCGTGTAATAGTTTGATATACAATATTGCAAATAAACGTTAATTTTAGATAACATTTAGGATATTTAATGTGTAATATTATGGATGGAGATGGAAAAGCCAGGCTGAGATTACTGCTCCAAAAAAGAATTTTATTTTCCTTGGTCAGGGTATGTACAGCCAATGGAGTCAATATTTACAAGCTTCAACATTCAAACTGAACAAACGATCAAGATCAGTCAAGGTATGTCCACTCAGATATTATATCCTGCATTTTATTTGAACTTGATTTTTATTAGGAAAAGTATGTGGTGTTTTAATTAGAATGGAATATATATTGAATCACCAAAGTATATTTTTTGTTACTAATTTTTGTACTATTTTTTTAATCAATCACTAGAAATTTCAGGCAACCCCTTTGAATTCCAGGCGACCCCACGTGGGATCCAGTCCCCAAGGTTGAAAAACACTGAGCTAAACTACTGGGACCTGAAATGTGATGGGGGAAGTACCTCTTTTTCCATCTGGGTAAGTGTGTACTGCATCACGCCTCTCAGTCAGTCAACTCTGACTCAGTCTGTACTGAGCGAAAAACTGAACAGGCTAAAGGGGAAAACAGTAAATATGTTATTGTTCCTGGACAAAAACTTGTGAATGAATTAAACTGTGGATGTTGGATGCTTTTGTTGAGGTGTTACATGTTCAATATTTTTATGTTTTATGTTAACACATTCATGTAACATGAATTAATATACAGGTTTAAATTTTTATAGTTATTCTTAATAAATACTCTCATGTCTTGTATTTTTTATTATTTCAAATACTCAAATTTATTTATTTATTTTTTTTAGATTTTCCAGACATTAAACGTATTTGTACAAAGTATTGGTATCAGATCAGTATCACTGATATCAGCCTGAATTTCATTCACTATCAGATCAGAAAGGAAAATCTATGTTAGCACACATCACTACAAATATACCCCTAGATGTGCACTCTGACAGTCACCAACACTAGACTGAATTGACCTCACATGTCTGGACATGCCCATCTTTGCTTGTTTTGTTTTTGTGCAGGTATACTGGATAACAAGGCAAAATGAGAATCCCAAAACTCACATGATTGTTAGAGGAGCTGGTGTCAGTGTGTTAGCTCACAGTACACATATGATTTCAGTTTTGGCTCTGATTATTGCTTCATAATCCTATTTAATAAGTGGGTCAAAACAGACCCTCACAATGTAAAGGTCATAATTTCACAAGCATTTTATAATTTAATGTATATTTTTTATTGTTATTATTATTATTATTTTGTTGAAATAGAGGTTCCTGAAAAAAAACCAAACAGCCTTGATGCAGTAAACAACTTATGTGGTTCTATTATGCATTTAAAATTTAAAATGGGTCAGTGCCAACCCTAACACAAGAAGAAGGTTAATAATAGTAACTACTGCATAATTTGTTAGAAAAAAGTCAACTGCCATCTCTCAACTTTATGAAAATATATTTTTTTTTTGCTACAGTCCCCCCCCCAAAAAATCTAGTGTCACTATTAATGAGCCCACTCCTGTATGTGTAAATGAAAACAGCATCACTGGGGCCAGAGATAATAAGGGAAACGGGAAAACAGAGAAAAGGTGAGGTTCTTTTAGTCGGGGAACACATAAGTGACCTCTTCAGACCCTCAGTCCAGAGTAATCATTTTCACTGCCACAAGAATAGCAACATAATTGTGTGGAATGCAAAAATCGGTGTAATTTCTTGCTTTGGCTTCTCTAAGTACTGTTCGATTTATCCTGTCAGTGTCAGACAGTCCCCCGATGCCTCTCTGTAAGTGATAAAGTGGGAAAGGAGGAGGTTTGCTGAGTGAAATGTGCAAAATAGATGGAGGGAATAAAGGCAAAGAATCACTTCCACATCACAACTGACAGCACAAATGGAGCTCAGTTTACGCTGACATTATCAAGTGGTTTTCATATTCTAGCCACCAACTTCCAGTCTTTCTTCATCGAATGAAATTTAAAAAAAAATCAGTCTCATGAGCCACGGAACCGAATTAGTTTGACCAATGAATAAAAGATTAAGAGAATGAATGTAGATATTGTCTGAAGTGCAGCACACAGGATATCTGTGACTTCATACGTTGGTAAAAGGACTGAGTGTTGTTTTTACTATATAAGGCTCACAGGGATTAGTCACTGAAAAAGCATGTTCCTTTAGTCACAACCTGGGAATTCAGAGATTCTGTCAAGATGCTGCACAAAGTCACAAGAACTGACACTTTAATGGACTGAGTAACCAGACATGTGACTAAAACTGCCTTTCTTAATTTACATTTCAGATTTTATATTTAACCCTGTAAAACCTGACCCATTAAAATTGCCCCAATATTCTCATTTTTTTTAAAACTGTGATGTTTATTAGCCCTTTTAACATATTTCAAACAAAAAATGTTGTCATATCATTTTGTTTGTGATGTAATTTTTGTATCACGTTCAATACATTGGGTTTTTTTTGGTAACAATTTGCTCATTGTAATGTTAACTTTAGATACAAAAATACTTTTCACCAGTACAATTTTGAAAATATAGGTATAAACGTAGGTTTTAGATTTTTTTTTCACATAAAACCTTTTATAACCTTTTAATTTCTCTTAAATGACACTATAACTTCTAAGTTTTTTCATTGTTTTACATTTTTCAACCAAACAATAATATAAATGTTTTTCTTAACATAACTTTTTTGAAAATTACCAAAGACTTTCCTCCAAAAATGTGTGTTAACTGAGTTATTAGTGGTCATATTGAAAAAAAAAGTGGAAAAATGCCTTTCCACTGTAGTGTGATGATAATCCACCCAGGGGCAGAAAAACAGGTGGGAAGTAACAAAGTATAAGTACTTTGTTACTGTACTTATGTAGATTTTTTTAGTTATCTGTACATTACTTGGGCATTTATTTTTCTGTCAACTTTTTACTTTCATTCCCTACATTTTTGAGTAAATATCTGTACTTTATACTCCTTAAACTCTCAGAACAGGCTCTTACTTTTTCAAAATAAACAGACATAACAGTACCTAAAATTTGTCACTTCATTTACTGTGGAATAAGAAAATGGAAACTTTTATGATTTTACCTGGTTAAATAAGTATTATTTAATTCATGGCAAAAAAATGTGGTTTTGCCTTTTACTTTTGTACTTTAATACAATTGAGAAGTTGTACTTTATTACTTTAACTTAAGTAAAGAAGTTGAATTTGTATTTCCGCTTTTATGAGAGTATTTTTTCACACGAGTAGCTGTATTTCTAGTTAAGTACAGAATGTGAGTAGTTTTCCCCACCTCCATAGAAAACACATATTGGTTCATATACAACAGGTTTTTAAGGAAAGTATTGATTTTATTGATAAGATAAAGGTCTCAGAACCTGGCATAGCAAAAGAGATACAAATGGTTTTATAGGGTTAAGTTTTTTTTATGTGCAAGAAAATACAAAAGTTAAAAAAAGGGATAGTATTGTTTTCCCCAAGTGATAACTTGTTTAGTCATTCAAAATGAATTATAGAACACATCAGTGTCCGCCAGTTATTGTATTACAAATGTGCTACTGAGACACTGACAAACATGTCCCAGACTTCCCGTTTCGAATAAGGGAAAGTATGACAGGCATGTACGATGCATCCCACACTCTATTTGTTGTCCTGTATTCCCGCGACGCATATAAAAAGGAAAAATAAATGTGATATCCCTTTACATCTCAGTTCTTAATGCTCTCCGGTGGCTGAGGAACCCCCATATTTTCACCCCGCCTCCCCCTAGAAAAGTTTAAAGCGTCTTGCTCAGCTGGGTTCTCCCTTTGTACGGAGAATGTTCAAAGTATTACGCTGTCACTAATCATCCATGTTACAACATCTTGAGCAGTGAGGGCTCTCACTCTGACTCCACCAAACCATTATGGTGCCACAGGGTTGAAGGAATAGCCCACTTTGATCTCCTCAGAGGAGAGCTATGGAGACATCTTTCAGCCTCTCTGCTCCCCTCCTCACTCCCCTGCCCTCACCCCCTTCTCCTCTCCTCCCCCTCACTCCCTCTGGTGAGAGACTTTAAACAGTAGGCTGGAGGCTGTTATTTTGGGAGGGCTGAGGGGCGAGGAGCGAGTGAAGAATAATATCTTGTACTCCAGCGCCCGGACGGCTCCCCCAGCCCATCAAACGAGTAACAAATGTGGTTACAGACCCATAAAGAATAAAAGGGAGGGGAGAGAAGAAGAACGAGGGGGCAACATTTTTCTGACACAGTTTTACAGCTCTGCTTATTACAAGGAGCAGCTTAAGCTCTCCCTCCTCTGCTTAGCTCACCGCCTCCTTTATCAGTCATATCTATACATTCCTTTTGGGACGAGGGGGGGAATGATGGAGGGATGAAATGAGGGAAGGAGAGGCAAGAGTGTGGGGTGCCGACATAAACGAGAGGAGATTCATATATTTAGGTAAATATATTTTTAATATGAGCTGAAATGTTGTATTTGCAGGTCAGTATAGTTTTCTGGTTTCTATTGTTCTTCTTTTTCATTTTTATGTATTTTATTTAGGCAGAAAACATTCACTGAGATTAAAATATATATTTTACAAGAGCATATTGACCAAGATAGGTAGCAGCACAATTGGCCAGGTTTATAGAGTAGCAACAAAAACATTTATCCCTTTAACTGCTTGCTCAACCATATGGTTTATTACATTTTGAGTCCCTATATTTCAGTAAGTGGAGTACCTAACTTATCTGAACCTAACTGAGCCAAGAAAGATAAAAACCACTAAAGACAATTTGACTATTTTTGGTGAGAATATAAAAGATATGTATATTATTTTGGCATATCATAGGGTTAGGTTCATAAGAAGCCTTCCTGAACAAAATTATATTATTTCAAACCACAAAAAAAGATTAAATTAGATATGTAATCATTTTTTAAAAACATGCCAAACCATATGGTTAATTTGTAGCTTTATGGTAAGAGTAGAAAAATTAAGCCAATATGAAATAATTTGTTATAAAAGAAAAACAAAAACTCTGTTCATCTATTGCTGCAAATATTAAACATTTAGTGGTATTGTGAATATGTTGGAAGAATTAACTTAGTGAGTCCTTTTTGACACCTTCTGAGTTGATATTAGTAAGTATAAAAAAAAATCAAGAAATTAATCATCCAAGGTAAGATTTTTTTCATCAGGTTTTTCTTGGTGGGGTAGTTAAAGGGTTATACACACAGACACTATATAAAATACAAGGCAAGTATAAAATGAAATGTGGAATATAGCTCTATACCACCAAAAACAGAATAACAAAAATGGAATTAAACTGTTACAGTGCAGTAAAAAAAAAAAAAGCTCACATTTAATATATACAGTGTAGTGTCAATTTCTTTTTCAAAAGTAGAAAAATCACAATAATCCTGTCTGTTCTTTTAATTACAAATATATTTGTCAATGATACATTTATGAACACATATTAGGTGAGCAATATAAATGAAAAAGATTGATGAAAATTATTTTTTCAGTGATGAAACATTATTTATCAATAATTATTTAGTCTGTTATCACATTCTAAGGTTAAAAAAACTATACGGTAGTTGGCTGTTAGTGTGTTATCTGAGCATAAATGTGAATAGATTCAATCTGTTAGCCCTGTTTTGTGATTGTTGGTGCCTCATATCCAGATAATTGTGGTTATTTCACCAAATATATTTCTATTTCATTTCATTTCATTTATAAGTACCATTTTACTTATTTGTTGTCTAGTAAAACAAAACCAAATTCTACAAATGTGTCGTGAATATTTAGTTTGATTGAATTATCATGTTTAATTATACTCAATAATTTTTTAGCTTTTGCAAAACAAAAATCATAAACATTCACAAGCTGTAATTGAATTAAATTAGTTCATGCTGCATTTCACTGCTCCATCTCCACTCTCTAGTCTGAGCAGACTACTATGCTAATGGACTACAGTTCACTGACCAGTGAGATGCGGCTGATTAATTCAGAGCCAGATAGGCGGCTTCGTCCCTTTCCATTCCTCTCAGGGTATCAGGGAGGACAGCTGGTCATCCCATCTCATCTCGCTCATTTAAACTCGAACCCCAGCCCACACATTAGCTCCCCATTTCCCTGACATTTTCACTGCACAGCTTAAGACAGCACTAAATCACCAAAATAAAAGTGTTTACAACCATTAACCTTATGCGCATTTACAGAGAATAAAACATAATGTAAATGTGGTATATTAATAAACACATCGTACCTGAATCATGATCTCAATCATGGGTTGTTAATAGTTTTTTGGTACCATAGACATTAAAAAATATTTAGCAAGTGAGCAGCTATATATTAATTTAATTTTAATTTAATTTTATTGTTTATTTCAAGCTTGTGCACACTATTTATTATACTTATTATAAACATTTGATTATATATACACAGATATATGTTTGTACATAGATAATTTGTTGTAAACATTATATTTATAGAGAATTTTACATAAACAATATGCATCAAAAAATATATATGGAGACATTGGTTGTAAATATTATGTGTACACAATATACACAATATGTGAATATATATGGCAATTCACTATTAAAACACAACCTTAGTAGCCTGACAGGGAGTGAGAAGAAATAAAACTTATTTACTCCCACCCCCAGTTCCACTACTGAAATGTATGTATGTATGTATGGTTGCAATTATGTCACAGAAATTAGCTGTAAACATGCATTAATACACCAAAACTAACTTTAATTCAATGTACAGGACACAAATGTACCTAATAAAGAGAAATTAACACTAATAAAATACAACAGACTATAGGCATTGCATATCAAAAATAAAAAGCATTCTAACTTTTTAACAATTTAACCTTATGGATTCTGGTTGGAACTTTGCAAAGATAAAATAAAAGCAAGGGGAGAAAAGGTGAAATTTTTGATAAAGTTTACAAAATATAAAAGAAAGGAGGTCAGAGTTCTCATAAATGAGATCTGTTTCTCAAATATGAACCCTCTAGTTCCATAGCCAGCGGATGATTTGAGGAGATAAAGCGGAGGACACGATAGGGTTTCATATTCTTTGTTGGCTAAATGCACCACTAATAGCAGTGCATGACGCCACTGATATGAGATATGTCAAACTAAAGCATATAGCAGATTTTAGGATAAACTGTTCACTTCTCAGTCAGTCAACATCTTATGCCACTTGCTGCCACTTCATTCTCATTGATTAAAAATGTCTTAGGTGACACAGATCTGACTGTAGATTTATGGGATGTGTTTATTGCTTGAAATGCAGATGGGATCAGGCATGATAAGAATCTGCTGATGAACCAGGCAGCCATGAGAATAACAGACTCCCTGCTTCTGTGGTATCTCCTCTCAGGCGTGAGGTGTGGGGGTCCACCTTGGGTCTGGGACCTCTCACTCATCCCCCCACTCAGACACTCTTCTAGTGGGTGTTATCATCATGAGGACATCCCTTTACCTGTGAAATATTATTGCCTGGCTTGTCTCCACACAAGAGCTCTTTCAACAGGGCCTTAGAGTTCTCATATTTCACTCACAGATGCCATGGCTTGTAGGTGATTTATACCCTATGTCTGTCTGTCTATCTGTCCGTCTCTTTTTACTTATAAGCATCTGTTTCATCGGACAATAACCCCCTCGTCTATTCACCCTTATTCTCCACCTCTAACAAACACCCTGCTTTTGCAAAGGGTCCAGCACCCCATTTACTGTCAGTAGTCTGATAGTCTTTTGTAAAGCGGCTGGCAAGCACCAAGCAGATGAGGAAACCCTAAACCGTTTATTAGAAGCACTTTGCACCCTTCAAGCAGAGTGGAGCCATTGTAAATAATGGCAATAGCAGACCGGCCTGGATCAGAATAGCCTGATAACTTGGCTTGGTGTGGGATTTAACTGGAGTTATGCCTGTGCATGTATTGCAAGGACGACTGCTTCTAACCTCACTGCTTAGAAACTGGTTGGAGAAATGAACCAAAGTCTGTTAAAAGTTAGTGAAAGTGTTCTCTTTCAAAGATGAGGTTGAAAAACAGGGAATTTAAGATGGCAGTTTTCAAAGATTACAGTAATTCAGGGTCTTGTTTTTGTGATTTGACCACTACTGCTGTGATTTTTTTTTTTTTTTTTTTTTGATGGAAGAAATGGAACAACCATTATGAACAAGTCAGCATCCATGTGTGTCATGCAGTGTAAAAGGATAGGACTTCAATGCAAACACTGAAAAGAAAAATGGATTCATTAACAGAAACAACAAAAAGGAAACAAACAGAAAAGTCTGATGTAACTGTCAGAGTCAAGTGAGTAAGGGTGGTGAGGGATAGTCCAGGTTATTGTAGGTGATGAGGTGCAATGATCCAATGCTGCACAGCTGCAGAAAAGAATAGTTAAGCATCTCCTAATGATAAGGACCTGTGGCTGTGCAGCGTGAAGCAGGTAGATGAAATAATGAGTCTGACTGCTGAAGGAGGGATCCGCAGCCACACCGGAGCAGGCTGAAACACTATGATAGTAAGCAATGGAGTGTAGTGAGGAAGGTCAAAGTTGACCCAGGGAGTTTTGGCGAATAAAAAATACAGTTTGGATAAAAAAAAAAAAAAGTACAAGCGTTATCTTTAAAATTTGGAAAAGTACATAGGTGTGAGTGGTAAGGTGAAAGCCCTGCCCACTGTGCATTGGGCTGGGTGGTTTTCAGCCTTTATAAGACCGGGTGAGGATAATTAGAGCTGTTGGCCTGACTCCAGTGGCAGGTAAGCGCTGTTAGAATGGCTCAAAATTAGGGTCGTCAAAATTAATGGGTTAATGCAGATTATGCATCATCAAGATTAATCTGATTAACAATTTTAATGCAGTTTACTCATCTGCTGCACAGAATGACTCTGAACATCTCTGCCAATGCATTTGAGGCAGTTTGTGCAAGTAGAGTTACCGTTGCTTATGCACAAACGGGCAGTTGATCCAGTAGTGACAGGCAGCAGAACCAATCCATAAAGATGGAATAAAAACCAAGACAGACAGCTGACTTACATGCTCACACTGTAGGATGGAGTTTTCTTTTCATTACGAGCATTAGTCGGGGATTCTGTTAGCACTTTGGCAACACGTCGCCCAGCTTATAACAAACACATTAAGTGCAAATATCTTTCCTTCTTTCTTGAGTCTGTTCATGCAAAATAAAACACGATTAATATACATTAAAAATGAATAATATTTAATTGTGATTAATCAAAATGAGTTTGCAGCAACCCTGTGATCTGATTCTAATTAAAAATTTATCTGATTAAAAATTTAAATAAATTGATAATACAACTTAAAGCTGTGTTTGACTTGTCACCAATTTTTTTTTTATCAAATCTGTAAAGCCCAAATCATAGCTTAAGTATCACAAATTCATGTCTTTCTGTGATAACGCAACTTAATCCCTTACCTCAAAGTGAAGAATTTTTAATTTTACTCCACCACAAACAAGTCTGCATGTTTACAGAGCTGGTAGGTCACTAGAGCATTTCCAGAAATTTGTTGCAGTGTTGCATTGTGAGTAGCGTAGCTCCACGCAACAACAATAATCGCAACAAAAAATGTCAACCAAGCGAAAGCAAGCAAGTTCTCTCTGTGTAGAACCATGCTTCCCACAATGCAACGCCGCAAGAAATTTCTGTATATATCAGTGTGAAACAGTTGCTTCACATTGACAGAGCTGTTGGTGTGACTCCTACTGTCTGCTTTGTAGACCTGTGTTAAAACATTGGCCTCACTCACAGTTGGTTTGTGCTTTTAATGTAGACCTGCCACTTATGTTTTCCCCAGTTCCAGATGGAAGTGCCAGGTGGTTGTTTTGCCTCCAGGAAAATAATCCATCCATATTGTTTGGCCTATGTTGGGAGCCTGTATCATATCTGGGTGATCAGTTGGATTATTTTACTTTTCCATTGGTCATCTGATGCACTGTCCCTCTGAGTGATCAACCTGTATGAACTGCACCCAAGACTTTGTTTTAACCCACTGTTATACTCAACACTGTCCAAATTAACTGGACAAAAATTGTTGTCAAGGCCACTTGACATTTGCATAGTTTGTTTTATCATTTCTTAGGTGGGAGGACGAGCTGTGGGGACTGTTTGTGGGATTTACCTGCATGTGGTGTAGGCCTATGATGGTGGTCACATGAATGTTTTGTCCCTTTTGTTTGCTGTTATAATTTTGTAGCGTATCCTCCTGGGTTTTTGTTTGGGATGCATTTTTAATTTCTTCACGCTATTTGGGATCAGGTGGACCTGATAAATATAAAAACTAAATATTATCTTTACACAGGAAGTACTTTTTGAAAGAAGTCTGTCCCCATATGGGGGACAATAGGTTTTATTTTACTGCGTAACTAAATAAAGTCATGACTGTTTAACAAAGTATGAAACACTTAATTTCCCTAAAAATTGCTGTAAAATAGTAACTGCATGTGCAACAACTGTATTGCTGATTTTTTTCCCCTGTCCATACTCCATCTCCTTCTATCTAGTGCTCTGTCATGCCTTTTGGCCTATGTGAGATGCTATGTAACTGTTGTGTTCAGTTGGCTGACACAAGGACACATTACTAAGTTAGAGATATATAACATAATTGAAAAGGTTCATTTAAGAATAAAACAGTGTTTTTAGTGCTTAAAGATGGCTATCCAAAAATTACATTTTGTAAACAGATTTTACTCCATTCTCCATGCCAGATATATAATTTTGCCTACTAATACAGTCTGCTACATGTATTGCTCTGTGTGAAATGCTGTGTAACTTTTGCACTTGGATTGCAAACATAGGAACATGTTACAGGTCACACATTGCACACAACATTTCCCAAAGCAGCCTTTTACCCTACAACACATCAGGTTTGTCAGGTTGACCATCTTTGGAAAATGAGTAGCAGAGCAGAGGTTGTGTGAACTGAGACATGGGGTACCAGAGTGACTTGGTTGGGTGATCTGCTTTGTGTGATCTGTGCAGTCTCTTTATGTGTGCACTCATACCTAAGTCACTGTCATACAAAGCTCAAGGAATTGCACCATATCCTTTCTTGATGAACCACTAAGTGCATCAGCACCTAATTGTCCTGATTGAACTTCTTGGTTTGGACACTCATTCAATAGTAGTCATTATCCTGTCCCTAACCATCTTGGAGTTGGGTCACATATCATTTGTCTTGGACCATTGTGGGCAGGTGTCTTCTGGCTGTTCAGCATAAACAGTGGACAACTTCAAAATTGGTGTGTTTTACCTTTTCAGCACATAAATGTATCACAAAACAATTTAAAAATAAAAATTAATATAAAACAATTAATCACATTGGAAAACCTGTTTATACTCTTGTAAACTGTTCATTTACTCTCCAAACATCACCTTCTTACCTCATCTTACGTTTACACTTTTAGCATTTATTTATGGTAATAAAATCCCAATGTGCTCAAATGAGTATTTCATCTTTAGCAGAATCAAATGAAAACTGCTAAAGTCGTTCCCCTGTATAAGAGCGATGATGAGCACA
>JAPTGZ010000010.1:20709479-20726567 GCA_029814645.1 Fowleria isostigma | reverse complement strand
ACACACACACACACACACACACACACACACACACACACACACACACACACACACACCTACACACACACACACACACAATCCCATCCTTCACAAGTGCACATTCACGCCCACTTTTAACCACCCAGTGGGAATGTGTTTTTCTAGATCATTTGAAGCCGAAATATTTGAGCGGCATGAGTCCTCTTATGAAGTTCTGCCAAGAGGGAGTACAGAACTGCTGAGACCTTTAGACAACAACTTCAAATTTCCCAGAATTCAACAGGGCCAAAAACACCCACTTTTGTTCCAGATAGTAATGCTGCACAAGAAGCAAAAACACACAAAAAGATATTTTACGTCACAGTGAACCGTCACAGAGAAAATCCATGATATTTAGATTTCAAGTTATGGATAATTTTTTTTTTTTTTTTAGAGTCCCATTAATTCATAGTTGACCTCATCATTAATGGGAACTGGAGTTGTGTCACCTTTAAATAATAGAATCCATAACACAATAACAATAATATAGTTTTATGTATTAACAATGATAAATCTCTATTATAAGTTAAGGGCTTTTCAATTTTTACATTACATGAGCGTTATTTTAGTCCGTAACCAAAATACTTCCAGAATAAAAATCGTGAAACTTGTGTCTTCTCACAGGGTCAGGGGTCACTTTCACCTTTAGAACACATTTAGTTCAATTTATGTGTATCTTTTAAGGCTATGCACTTATTTCCTATAATTTCTTGTTATATTAGAGGAAAAGAGACTGAGATATAAATACGAATGCTCATTTTATCTCTGCAAAAAAATAACAAAAATAGAGGTGGCCCAATACTTTTGCAATGTATTTATATTGGGTGAAAATGTGAGATTCTCTGAATTAATGACAGAATGAATATTCATTAAATGTTTGTCTTTGAGCAACAAGTTCTACCACAAAACACTCTCTGCACATGAGAATACATCAGATTTTCTTCTAGTGAAAGATTAATAAATCTATTATATAAATATAGAGTATATACAATAACATGTTCATATTGTAAACATTACTAAACTAGCTCTTTTGTAAGTTGTTGTTAAGTTCATTTAATCAAAGTAAGTAAGATTTTAGATTAAGATTTAGTACATATTTTCTATGAAGTAAAAAAATTGTAGGTTATCAGCACAATTTAAAGTGTGAATATTAAATATCCAAATTATTTCAGGTTGCTGCATTTTAAAAAAAATATATATCACAATATTGAATTTTTTTATAACTTAGAGGCAGCTTGTTTATGTTATTTAATGTTAACTAGTCAAGTTAGTCAGTTTTATAATCCTTTCAGTCTTTAAATATCCATGGTAGAATAATGAATATACAATAATGCTTTCAGTAATTCTAGCTGCATAAAGAGGGCACTAATCTGACATTTAATGATGAAGAACTCGAAAGAGAAAAATGGTGAAATAAATTAAAATCCATAAATAAAATGCACTTCAGATAATGTATACATCAGTGCTGTTTTTAAGAACATATGTTATAATGGGTTTATTTTAACATTGAGAATCATTTATAGCTCTTAATAAACTGTATCATGTATTAATACTCATTTATCTTATGGAGCAGACTGTGGGGAGGATAGAGATTCTGGACTCAGTATACCAGCTAGTAGCCATAATATCACCACTCCCACTCTGTCCTACTTTTCTGTTACTGTCCAAAATACCTCTAAACACAAAAATAGAATATACTGTTAATATTAGTAAATCTAAAGTGTAAACTTATTTAAAATTAGTTTTATTACCATTTGTGTGCAGGTCAGCTGAGAATAAGTTGAACTCTGTTTGCTTTTGTTCGTTTTTAGCGTCTCTGTCTCATAGGTTTCATGGTAAATAAAAAACCTGTGTCTGTTTTTATGGTGGATGGTCGTAGTGGTCAGCTTTAGAAATGCTGGTTTGGATCTTTGTCTCTGCCAAGCATCATTTCCTTTCATCTTTCCTCAGTTTCTCACAGCAGATGTGATCCCCAGATATAACAAATATCAACAAAACAGAACTGTCTCTTGGTGATGACACACAAGAAAAAATAACTTTACAGTACAATAAAACAATACGATTACTGACAATGCAGATGGGAATATTTCTCGTAATGGAAATTTCATACCAACATGTGATATTTACAATCAATAAATGCACGGTCTGCCGCCATGTTACATATGTGGCCAGTGAATGCAGCTTTGTTCATAATGACAGCTTGAGAATTCCTAAACTGTGACTGTGTCAGTAGTTTGGAGTATCATTTTGCTTCTTGTTCCCTCCTGTGCAATTACAGTGCTCAAAGTGATTGAAAAACACTGGTATAATGTCTCCTGTTTCAGGGCTGTCTTCATGCTGAACAGTAAATCTGTCTCAGCCATTGGTCCATTTAACCAGATAAGGAGTTATTCCAGGCCTCACACAAGTCTGATGTCAGAGCCACTAATGACTTTGCTGGCTTTCAATGTTTTTATATCACAGGAAATAAACTGTTAAATGAGCCTGCAAAGTACTGATATTTATAGGCTGAAAATATTTGATTTGTATAATTTGGAGACACGTGACCCTCAATTTTTCCCAAGGTGCAAAACCACTCAATTCATATATCTTTGAATATGAGACTGACTTTTTCCTGGAAAGAATCCCTCACGTTATTTATACTTCAATAAGGATGACCTCTTGTAAGACTTTTGTATGATTTTTGCAGACACGTCAAATTTGAAGCATTAAAAACTGGCAATCATGAGGTGTATTAGTCAGTCGCCTAATAATTGTATGTATCATCAGGCCTGTTATTACAGTTTATTGTACTTCTTTAGGTCAAAGACTTGTGTCATCTCTTGGTTATTTTGTCTTTACACTCAATCCACACCAGTTCCCTGAGCCAATACCTATTTTCTCCATTTACACTCCAGTCAGGAGAGGAAAGAAGGAGAACAGTGAAACGGTCCTGCATGAAACTTGAGCTACGTTTAAGCTGTCGCGCAATAAACTCTGGGCTGTAAAGTGAAAGCCTCCCATGTTGATGGGCAGTTAAAACACGTGGGGTCTCCAATCTGTACTGTCAAAATGGCTTTGGTTCCAACTGAGCACCTGGATAACAGGAGGGAAAGACAGACACAATCCTTTGTTTATAAGTAGCAGCTTTAGTTGGGATTGCTTTTGTTCATCCTAAAAAAAATAGTTAGTATCATAGGATTGGCAGGCATCTTCTGGGGCTTTTTTTTTTTTTTCTTTTTAACTCAGTTTCAATCTCTGAGCAAACTTCAAGTGATAGACTTGTCATCTGGAAGTAAGCCATGGGAGTGTTTTGGGCTGAAATAGGCCTTGTCATTGTTTTTTTCCGAGGAGGCCTCCCTTACTGAAAAGTGCTTTTCTCAGCACCGGCCTGTCTGGCTGCACTTCCTGTCCCTCAGCTCTCCCATTCACGTTGTTATTAGGCCCACCAAATGGCCCTGGTTCACCGGTGGTCTCCTCTAATAACTGCCGCTGATGGACGTGTCTCGCTGCTTGTGGCCTTGGGCTTCACAAGACATCCAACAAGCAGGCCAAACGCTCTTCACTGTAACATACACACAAAAATGCTTAACTGCTGTAACATGAGTGCGGAATGAAATCAATTGTAATGACTTAAAACACATCTAATTAAGAGAAAATATTGTAGGGCCACTAGTTGCTGTGGGATACAGAGGTCCGTTTCCTTAACAGCACTGCTGAGGGATGCTGAGAGGAAAAAAAAAAAGAGTAATCTGATCTGTGGAGTTAATCTGGATAAGTAAAGACATGTTTACACCACAAATGAGGTCTGAATATTCTCTAGTGCACTTTGCTGAATTAGAGTTTCAGTGGTATAATGATGTGTATATGCCTTTTAAATGTGATTTACACGATTCCTGAAGCATGTAAAAATGACCTAAACAGAAATATGATCTCGGTAATTTTGGGGGAAACAGACCAAGTATTTGTGTAGCCTGTTACTAAAATGAACACCAGATACGATGAACGTGCTAATGACAATGGTGATGACTGGGGGTAATTATAAAGATGGCAGGGGTGATGATGCTGGTAATGATGATGATGATTATGACATGAAAATAGTGGTGTTGATGGTGACAATAAAGACAATTGCTATGCAAATACCCTCCAGGTTAAACACAATTTTGTGATTAAATAATATTCCAGGTTCAGCTAATGTGTCACAATGCATTTAATGTCCTTACCCTAAATCTGCTGGAAGCTATAACTCAGAAAGACCCAATGGTACTTTTGTGTCAGTTCCCAAATTAATTTTTTTCATATTCAACTTTTATAAAGTGATTTATCACCATTTCTTGTAATATAATTATCAGTATTTAGCTTTTTTCCCCTGTATAAATTTTGCATTTTCCTCTATTTTATTTATTATCATGTAGACGTTCATTAAAATTCAGAGTAAATTCATAGATTATTATATCAAAAACAGAGAAAACTGAAGGAAAAAGTTACTTTTTTCAAAGTAAAGCAAAGATATCAATAACTGAACATAAAATTAAGTGTCTCCATCCACTGTAATTGATCCAACTCTTTGGGTTTTACTGCTGAATCAATGTTGTAGAAGTTGATGGCGTTTCCATGGTAACTACAGAGTCTCTGATTATCCAAATGGGTCATATCTGATGATCATGAAAAGATGACAAACTGCATTTTATACCAGTTATTTATTACGTGTATTGATAGAATTAGTGGATCAACAAGTATTAAACATTTTAGATCAGTAGATGGTTTGGTTGTCAATGACTGTTTGGGTCCTTAAGGGTTAATGTCACATACCCCCACAACCCAAATAAGTCTTTCGTTTGTGGCATTTTCTATTTTAAAGAGCACATTCCTTGCAATATTAGCGATTGTACATCTATGAAAAGAGGTCTTGCTTAAAAATACGTTCTTAGGGGGTGGCAGGCTGAATTCCCCATTTCCCATGGGTGCACTGAAAGTGGCCGTCTCTGGCCTATGTGAGGGAAGGGGTTAGGGAGGGAGATATGAGTCTGCGGTGCTCAAAAGCCCCAGCCTCGACCTCACAAACAGTCCGGGCTCATTCCACTCTTGGCAAGAGCTTAAACTCAGTTGCTCTGTTTCCCCTCTGGCGACGTAAAGTGCTGGCGGGAAGATTCAGGACAACATGAACCCTGCTGGCTTCTAGACCAAATTTATAATGCAGCAATTCAGCTTGTGGCCACTGGATTGCAGTTTCTTCTTTCATTTCTGACCTCTTCAGATTCTAACACTAAAGGCTATATCCTTAACCAGTCAGACATAATCTCCTTATTGTAGCTGCAGAAACCAAAAGATGTTGCCAGTAACATGTCTAGGCTCTGCCATAAGGGTATTTCCTGTTTCCCATGATTCCTTAGTTCACTCTCCAACTACCCTCTGGCCAGCTGATTTAAACTATCTAGAGGCTTGCCTACATAAATCAGGTGAACGTCTTTACTTTAAGGCTTATGTAACTGTTTCTGTTGGTTCAACATGTTAAAACATTTCATTTAAATGTAACGTTAAAACAGGGAATTCAATAATACACTGCTGCCCATTAAGTTGGAATAATTTTGTTTTCAGACACATTCCTCTTTTTATTCCTATTTATACACATCAGTTATCACCTTTGACCATTTGACTCCCAGTACCACTTGATCTATCAAGAATAAACCAAATTGTCACAATCACTTCATGAAAAGAGGTCACAATATTTCATTCCAACTTTATGGTTAACAGTGCGCATACAGTACACACTTATAATACACTATAAATTTACATGTTTTATGGTCCTAGTGTTAGTCCTGGAGTTCTTTATTTAAGCTTTTTACAATTAGACCAAGTCCATTATGTTATCTGATAGCCAATAAAAGAAATACATTTAAAAAAGACAATTATAAAACCTTTTTTTTTTTTTTTTTAAATTAAAACACACCATCATAGCACTAAGATATGAATGGATGGAACAGTATTACAGAAAAAACAATGTGTTCTTGGTGCATAGGCCAGTGTGTGTGTCATTGATGAGAGATGTAATAGCATTTAAGATATGACAAGACAAAGCAGGCAAGAGACAGAGATGTGGTGAAAAACTACAGTCTATTTAATGAGATGTCAGAGACTATGATAACTACTACCAACACATGTAATGTGGTTTTAAGTTAACTTAGCACCAGGGGTGGACCTACAGGGGGGCAACTGCCACCCAATTGTAGGACCTTGCCCTCCCTGATTGCCCCCCTAAATTTATGTTCTGAAAACTATACTAAATAAAAAAACACAAACAAACCAGCACTATTCCCAAAAGCCTGTCAAAGTATTGAAATAAAAGAAGGAAGTTGGGGGATCCAGCCTTATTTCATCTGGACCACACAGTATGGTTTTATTTTCCAAATAGATTCCGGTGCAGTGACATAACATGTTACTCAATACAATAACATGTTTTCACTAAAAGCCTTTGTTATGAGGTTAATTAAAGCTTTACATAGATCTGATTTTATCCATAATTATAATGAAAATAAAGATGAAGCAAATTTCTACTCTTTTGCATAACGGCTCAAAAATTTGTTTAAAAGTGTTACTGACTCCATTTATACATATATAGAGATTCCACATACCATACTGAGGATGTTTCCATGCCAACCTGACAAGAGCTCCTGCCACCCCATGTAAAATTTTCTACAATCACCACTTCTTAGCACAGAAATAGATAGCAGAGAACTTTTTATTTTAACTCCTTCAGTACATTATAAGTATCTCTTGGAAAAAGAATGTGCATATTTTAACCACCTCTGTAAGCAGTAATTTATCAACATTGAGAAAACATTTAGCTTTTACTTGTACTTGTTATTTACAGTGTTCCAGATTAGAGTGAAAACTTATAGTATATACTGTTAAAATATAGCATTTTATTTGTTCACGTAAACATTCAGCTTAAAGGCATTTCATCAAAATTTTGTGTTGGAGACATTTTAACCGAGCCTGGCCAGCCATCCTGTTTCCTCAGTGTATTCAATACTGAGAAACTGGTCTGGAATTGGGGGCTTGAATCCAAATATGAAGGCGGGAATAACAGGTGCTGAGTTAACCAGACATGACGTTTTTGTCAGAGAAATTTAAGAATACAGGGTGTAATCTATAATTCAGTGATTATATTACTGTGATTATAGTGATATATAGATTATTAGTAATTACATATATTACATTATATTGAATAAAATAACCAACCTTTCTGTTGTAAAGAGATTTGTGGACTTGGAACTGAGTTTGACTTGCGACAAAAAGAAGTCGGTGCATATGATGCATTGTGAAACATCTACCCCCAAGTGATTGGTCCAGCATAAAATAGATCAGGCATAATCCACAGGGAATGGAGCAGTTCCAGCCCATTTTCTCAGTATTAAGGAAACGGAATGGCTGGCCAGGCTAACTTTGACGTCATGTTTTTAATTTTTACTGCACAGATATTTCAGTCCAAACATCATTTATCCAGTGCCTTGACATCTACTACTAGTATCAGTAGCAGCTATGTGTGGTAACTACCAAAATAAGTTAGAAGATGACAACAGAGATCACAGATGCAGAAATAGAAAACACAAACATTCATGTGGAGTTGGTGGCAGCTCTGTAACAACAATGTCTGACTTTGCCCCAAGGTATTTTGGGAACTGACGTCTAGACGATAGTACTAAAAGTCACATTAATCAGAGCAGAAGCTGGACTCTAAGCAAGTCAACAGTCGTGGACAGAGATGTAGACCAATAAAGATAGACTGATTAATGGACACAGTGGAGGAGCTTTTATAATCAGTTAACATCCTGTCAGTGAATATAGGTGCATTCCTCTCATAATCGTAGTACACTTTAGAGGTGCAGAGAAAATGATTGGGTTGGATCTTGTAGAAAGTTCATAAATTAAGCCTTTTTATGAATGAATGCAGGAGTATAAGCATCTTAAACTGTTTTGTTTACAATAGATATACTAAAAAGATTTTTTTTTCTTGCATTTTTTTTTTTTTATGACCAAGCAGAGAAACAGCTGAAAAGTTGTGCAGGGACTGTCATAAAGTCCTTATCAGAAGGAAGCATGTTGTAGGCTCACGACGACAGAGGCTCATAAAAACATAGACACATTTGACGTCTTTTCCACAACACATACGAACATGGCAAGAATTACTTAGTCAGCAATATAACACACACACGCACACACACACACATGCACACTCACACACACACACACACACACACACACACACACACACACACACACACACACACACACACACACACAAACATTCAAACACATACGCACACACACACGCACACACATACAGATCATGTTCCACAACATAGACCATTTGTGGCTACTTGATGCATGTAGATAATAAAAAGAACATCCCTTTTACATACTCCTCCTGCTGTCCTGCAAAGAGACCTGGGGGAGGTGAGAAGGGGGACGTGAAATGCTTTCCTGTGTTCTGCTGAGTTCAGATGACTGTCATGATTAAGTCAAATGAGCAGAGGAGGATTTACAGTCCCCTATGTGGGGAGATAAGGCGAGAGCAGTCACTTTGATTGACAGCACATGCCTGGGAGGGAACATACCCCACCTGATGGAGAGAGGTTTTCAACTTTTATAATCTCTCCCTCTTCCTCTATCACATTCATCATCCCTCTCTCTTTCGACTGCCTGACTGCTTACCAACAGTGAAAAGAGCCTCCAGCGAAATGAAAAGTCTCCCTTTAGTACGAGGCATTACAAAGCCACCGCTTCCTCTGTCTTCACTCCCTGCCCATCAGTCTGTTACTCACCTTTCTCAGTCACTTCAACATCCCCTTAACCTCAGTGCCTCGCCCCTCCCAGTGTAACAGTGCCGTTCTGTGTCCACCCCCAAATCCCCTTAAACATACACCCCCTCTACTCTCCTTTCTCCTCAGCTGAAATAAATCAATGCTGGTTGGAGCTCAGTTGTTATAAATCAAGCTCTGTCCTTAGCTGGAGCCTGCCCAGTCAGCCTGTCACTGCCTGGCCTTCACTCAGGATTAATTAAAGGCCTGATATAAAGCCCAGATGTGCTGGAGCAAGGGAGCCCTGAACCCCTTTGAGCAGCTTTAGCCTCATACTCCCTGTCTCCCTCTGTCTCTCTGTCTCTCTGTCTCTCTCTCTCTCTCTCTCTCTCTCTCTCTCTCTCTCTCTCTCTGCACAAACATATGCACTTACTGTATGCTTATACTGTCAATATCTGCACACAAGTGGCAACCAAGAGGAACATGCATGCACCCCTCTAACTCTCACTGACATGCCGACATGGTGTATAACACTCCAAAAACTCCACAAGTGACTGTATCATTCAGTGTACATCCTGCCTATGGTACTTCTGATGTTCTCACTGTCAGAAATTCATTCCACCTCTCTGATAGTCCTCCTTAAATTGAGGCAGGAATAAAGGAGGGGCTAACAGTAGATGTATTTGCTCTGGTCTTTTATCTATTGTTTCAATCACTGCATCATACCACACTGACAGACAAAAAATGATATCTGTAAATGCTGTTTATTTAACAAAACCTTGTTATATTTAAGTTCTCAGAGGTTCTATATCATTTCACTGTTGTGCATTTAAAACAATATTTATTGAATATTTAAGTTGTATAAAGAAATTAACAGCAGTCAGTCAACTTTATTTGTCAGTTTGCCATTTGCAAAGCACGTACAGAAAAATTTAAATTACAAGGAACATATAGACAAATATATATGTAAAAAATGAAAATAGTTTATAACTATTATACAATATAATTGCATCATTATATTTGTCCAAACAAATGTACCTTTAGTTGTACCAGATATTAAAATGAACAATAAATTGAAGAAAACATAGGGTGGTGTACTGTTTTTTCCATGACTGTATGTTAGTTTTACTTCTCCTCACTCCCTTTCAGGCTGCTAGGGTTGTATATTAATAGCGAAATGTCATATATATATATTCATGTACTATGTATATTGTCTACACATAAACTATACTATAAACTATGAAATAAACTTTGATTTGATACACATAATGTTTACAACCAATGTCTCCATGTTTGTATAAGTCTCTATGTATATTTCTTTATGCATATTTCTCTATTTATACTTCTTGATGTATATTTCTCTATGCGTATGTTTCTATAAAAATCTCTATGTATATACTGTTTACAGCAAATTTTTTATGTACATCTGTGTAACATATAATTAAATATATATAATAGTAATTATTGTACCTGGAGTGCACAAGCTCAAAATAAACAATAAACTAATTGTGTTTTTATTTTAGTGTGTGAATGGATGACACATGAACTCTTCCCCTAACTATATCATTACCTACATATGTATATGATAACATCCTGTAGATTGATTCTGGATTTCTGCTCTGATTTTCCTCAAAATTTTCATGGTCAGTATTCAGTGCCTCTACTACTTCTTCACAGTTTCACTATATTCACTATGACAGAAAATGACCATTTTCAAGCACAACAACAGCATCCATAACAAACTTAACACAAGCACATAACATATTACTTGCATGTGAAAAAACAAAAAAACAAAACAAAATTTGCAGTAGTAAGTGACATCAACTCTACTATAAGATGCTTCATAACAAAATATTTTCTCCTGTCAGTTTTGAAGTCTGAGTTTAATTTATTCACACATACATTCATTCAGTTTCCACTCATTCTACCTTGGCAATGACATTGTTGTTAATTGTACTTCCAAACTATCTTCTTTCTCTACTTAATAGCTCCCTTGGTGAGGGCTGGAAGGGTGTTGTGGCTGGAGGGGTGGGAGGTGGGGTGGAGTGGAGTGGTGTTCTGCCTCGAGAGGTCAAGGGTTGCAAGGCATACTTTATTGCATGATGACTGAAAGGGGGATTAGATGAGTAAGATATCACTCTGTTTTCTAGTCACGGCTGAGCAAGGTTAACCCACAGTGGCCCTGGGGCCTGGGGTGAGAGGAAGGGGGGTGTTTGAGAGAGGGTATTGTAAGGGCAGGGGTGGCTCCGGGGACTATTGGGCTGATTTCTGATAGCTGCAGAGTGGTCTGGCCTTCCCGTTTGACTGCAAATGCTTGCACAGGAAATTAGAGGTCTGGGCTTCCCTTTTTCACACGAGCTCCACTTGCACACAGGCTCTTTATTTCTATTTTTGCAGATCAGTTTGACACTTCAGGATGCATAAAAGGCTTATGTGACATTATTAGCATATGCTGTTTCATGAAAAAATAAGTCACTTTCTCAACGAAAATTTCTGCTCCAGGGAGATATTTTCCAGCAGTTTTTGTGTTTATGCGCCTGCAAACCCTTTGTCCTGGACCACAACTTAAACTACACACAGCGGAGACCATTTATTTGTCTGGTCTGTGGGATGTCTGCACCCATAACACATTTATTGTTTAAAGTTCAGGATATATAAATGACTATCATCCTTCTTCATATCTGTGCTTGCAGAGGCCAGTCTGAAGATGTGGGGCCCATGCAGTCAGAGATCATGGCTTAAACAGATTGAGGCCATTCTCTTGTGTCAGATATGATATAGCCGCTTGGTGCCTAATGGGCCTGGAAAAAGAGGTAAACATGTCCTCGACCCTGTGAATTCCATTACATAAAGAAGTTGATTTGCAACTCAGGGTACACGAAGCAAGATGGAACTGAACTTCCCAGATAAGCACTAAAGCCCCAAAAAGCCAAGGCCACAGAATTCACAGAAATCAAATAAACAAAATGAAATGCAGGGACTGTGAACCGTTGCTTTAACATAATATTCAAATGTTTCAGTGTATTAGATAATCAGATAATCGACAGATGCAAAGTGCTCTCAATTAAATCTGAAGATACAATCGACACCCTTGAATGAATGTAACTTGGTATCCAGGCGTTAAAGCAGGAAGAAAAATAAACCCACAGAGTAATTGCTGATATGTTCCTAATGTGCCCCCTCACCCTTACCTCCCCTTCTCTGTACCTCCTGCTGATAGGCCACCCCTGATGGCTGTCACACCTGGTGTTGAAGACGGTAGGGTGTATTTTATCTGCTCAGGGCCCATTGGGGGGCTATTCGTCTTCCTGCAGACTGGTTTTGGGAGGTCAGGGACAATTCCTCTGTTTATCCCCCTGTCTGTCAGCGCTGCACACATCCCTGGAGTTTCTCCTGCATCTCCCCCATGAAAGTGAAGCACACTTGCACCGTGGCGCTGGAATGCACAGGGCAATCGAGATGTGTGAATCCAAATTCAGTGAGGAAGGGATATATATTAAAGTCACACATATGAGAAGCCTGTGTATATGGCTGTTTACATTGATGCAGTTTATAGCTGAAGCCTGAGAAGCAGATTGATTTTTGCTAAGTCACATTAAGTTGCTTGTATTTGTGTTTGCTTTTGCTATATACTCCTGCAAAGTAGTTAACTTGGCATTGTTTAGATGAGGAGTGTGCCCAGTGGCCAGTAAGAGCACTGTTTATCTACTCTGCATTGCACTACTGCTTCTGCCTGCACACGTGTGTCTGCAATTCTGGGATAGGTCCCCTGGGCCCTTAGACCACACATGTGGAGAACGTGAACTCAGCACTCAAACAGGTCCTTCATGACAAAAAGGAAAAACAAGAAATTGTAGTCAACAGTAGACAATGAAGCTTGTCCTTAAAATGAATGTTTTTAATGTTGTTATTTTGGGGGGATGTGCATTAAACTGTACATTAATCACAACATTAAACTGATATATTGATGCCTTCAAATTTATAAATCTTCTGCATTTGAAATTACATCCCACAGAGATGAGGTAACGTCTTGCTTCAGCCATTTTTAGCTGCACATCAGGCTATCTCAAGCTGCATATTTCTCTCTCAGTGAACCATTTTCAGTTACACAAAATAGGTCCAATAAATAAAAGCTTTATGGGGCATGAAAATAAACAACCAAAATGGTTTATGTTATTTGTTTTCAAGAGGAACAGAAAAGCATGTTTTGATTGGTCAGAGCAAGAAAGAGAGAAAGAAAAGACACAGAGCAAAGAAAGTGAGGGAAGAGAAAATGAGTGAAATAGGGGAGGGAGGAGTGTGTGAGTGTCGGAGCTGAAATTTGACTCACAAGCTTGCACTCTTGCCCGTCTCTCTGGGACTCCTCTACTTGGCTCGGACTTAATTGCGTCCCCGATATAAACAAGGGGGTTAGTGTGAGAGCAGACCAGCAGCTGAGGGGCTCAAGCAGAGGGCCAGACTGGGGATTGAGTTCAGAGGGGAAGGACTTAACGCAGAAACTGATATAAAATATGCAGAGAGCGCAAAGAAGAGGGACATCGACAAGGGATTAAAGATGGAAGGGAAGAACTGATAACTTCTAAGGCAGCAGATATGACAAAATTAGAAGTTGGGACAAAAATGTGCCAGCTTTACTTTTTCACATCTCACCATATTTCCCATCAAAGCCAATTTGACTGGCGTATCAAGTGGTAATGCTGTGCTGTAATGCCAGAACTGGGGCATCAGACAGTAGCCCTTCTGGCTCCAGCACAGTCAAAGCTGCCTCTCTGAACGTCTCTTTCACAGATGCACCCCTCTGATCGATTAGTTCCAGCCCTCTCAAACAGACAGCTAGGGATTGGATTGCATTATAAGTGATCCCTGCTCAGTCTTAAGCTCACCAGCCCCAGGCAGATGCTGCTGAGGTGCACCTCTGGATTAAGCTACTAAACTAACAAAATAACTGAGGTAAGGGCCTCGTACAGTATACTTTACAGTAGCAGATCCAAAACATTGCACATGCAGCTGATGGGTAAAGTTGTTGGAAACACGCAACGGTGAAATATACCACACAGAATACATTTTAATAGCAGAACTATTCTTTCACGAGGTTCTGTTAAAGATGCAGCCAGACAAATAAATTCAATGCTGCCTGCTTCCAAGCATCTTGTCTGCACTGTTAACTGTAGTTTCCACATCACCCAACACATAACAAATGAGCTGTAACAAAGACAAGTTACCTAAGTAGGCCACAGAGAGGAGAGCTGCACCTAATCTCGTGAACTTTGTCTTTACCTCTCCATCTGTCCCAGGACCATTTACTGTAAGAGCAATTACTGCTATTATTACTGACCCGCCAGAAAGCCAAAACTGTGGTAACTGTACTCGTGTGCAACGCTTTCTATTGCAATAAAAATATGCAACGTAGTAGAAGGAGAACACAAGTAAAGGGAAACCAATTTCGACCTGTATGAATAATTTAATAGGCTGTAAAAAATACTACAATTCAGGCAGTCAGTGTAAATCTTGACATGACAAATTTAGTTGAAGAAGGTGTTTAATATGTGGGTGTACAAAAAAAAATTCTATGAAAAGCATAAAATATCTCAAAAAAAGAGGGATTTTTTTACAAAAATTTACACTGATATAAAAATACTGTCCTGATGAGTCTGATCATTCAAGACATTCACTGCTGATCCTTTTATGAACGCTGTGTTTTTCTACTTGTGGTTCTATACAAAAGTGGGAAAGGCAAGTTCCCAGGAAATTGGTATTTGACGTGGCATGCTACTCAGGCCATGTTGCCCTCTAAACTGGGACAAATTGTGTCTTGGGCAGCTGCCAGGGTGTAAAATGCCCAATTTCAGCCCCAGATATTTAGGCAGCAATCATCCACAAGGTCGGTCCAGTCTCAGCACTTCATTTCTCATCTATTTTGTTTCCACCCCTGACAAGTAAATGATGGCTGACGTCGACTCCAGTGATTTGTACATTGGCTGCAAAGTTGTTGCAGACGTGAGTGTGTGTGTGTGACCTGCACATCTGACCCCTCCGCTCATGTCCTACAGGGGATAAAGGAGTGTGGGACAAACACATGCGACATCACTCTGAAACTGCAGATTATGGTACTGACCGTGCTGAGATTTGACTGTGGGATTTAATTAACATTTTTCCAAAATCTAAATTATTAAGAGGCACATTTTTTTCTTATCATCAAAACTTCCCATGACCCCTTCCCCTCCCCAGATGTCCCCTGGATACCATCCTATCTGAAATTAAATGATCGGTCTACTCAGAATGTCTACAGTATGTGCCAGTGTGGGTCAAAACCTCAGTGTTTCCAAGAGACCAGCACAATTACAGGCACAATTAAGTGGGCCATTACCAAATCAGCGTCAAAACATTGCAGCCCTGCAGCAATAGCTTTTAACTGATGCTGAAGAAGATCAGCAGTGAAGTTGCAGGCAAAAAACCTCTACTGCATTATGTGGAAAACAAAGCCTCTGTAACAGATGCATTGCTGATAATTAAGTTTATCTCATCTCATCTCATCTCATCTCATCTCATCTCATCTCATCTCATCTCATCTCATCTCATCATAGTCATAGTGTAGCATGAAAAAGCCAGTACATCTGACGTCAGAGGATTTAAACAGAGGTTTCATATAACAAAGTACAAATACTTTATTACCTTACTTAAGTATGTATTTTGGTTATCTATTCTTTACTGGAAAAATTATTTTTCAGCCAACTTTTTAATCTACTTCTTACATTTTCATGCAATTATCTGTACATTCTATTCCTTACATATTAAAAATAACCTCGTTACTCCTATTTCATTCCAGCTTGTCATTGTTAAAAAAAAAATATATATATATATCAGATAAATGGCACCATCCGGATAGTGTGAATTTGATTGTGGTTGGATGAGAAGTATAAACATATATCATTCTGACACCCTATTGGTTTGTATGTGATCCATCCACCTGACCTTTTACACCATTCCAATACTTCTGTTCAACTAGTCATCATATCTTCTGTCCCATGAAATGCATGTTAATGCTCAGTAGTACAAATATATGGTTATTTAATACATTTACATTGGATTAAAATAATTTTTAATGGACATATATGCAGCTGAAACAGTGCAGCCCAAATTTTTCAACAGTAATATTTTAATATAACATTATATTCATTATGGCCTTCAGAAAAAATATTTTATGTGGAGGTGAGGAAGAGCACTATAGCCCCCTGTGGTGCTGCCTAAGCTTTTTGTCCTACTGGCATTTTTTCCCCCTTATATTTACTTTCCTACTTTTTTTTTTACCAGTACTTTTATACTTTTACTGGAGTAAAAAGCTTGAGTTGATACTTCAACTTCTACAGAAGTCTTTTTAAACCCTAGTATCTATACTTCTACCTGAGGAATGAATGGGAATACTTTTTACACCTCTGAATCTAATGCTGCACTCTTGTGTCACATTGACTTCAGCAGGAAACGGGGAGTGAAATGGGCAGAAAGACGTGAAAGATGTGTGGGTACACTGACAACAGCATCTGACACAACACACAGGCATCGAGTGATCACACACAGGATGTGGGGGTGGGTATGATAAGGAACTCCCCTGCAAAGAAAACTATTGGAGCTCATGCCTATTGTGTACAATAGATCTAACAGAAGGCTTTGAGAATGCTATTTAATAAGTCTAATCTTACAACAATGTAAAGTAGCTGGTGAGTATTTTTCCATCCACATTCATTTTACTTACATATGACAGTATAATAATATAATGCAAAATTGTCAAATTTTTGATTTCTATTCTAGCAATTTCATATGGAGTACCCTCATCCCCAAGCTTCCTTATAAAGTATGATGTTAAACATGAATTAATAATGTATTGTAATGCAATTATGTAATAAAAAATATCCCTACTATCTACTATTAGTATAGCAAGGGGGAGTGATAGTTTGCAGTCATGTCAGCTTTTTTTAATCATCTACTGTACAGTGTTCTCTATGCAACATATGTATTTTTGACTCATTACAGTCACACCAGAAATATTCTAAAGTATTTCTGAAAGAAAATGCAAGATGTAAAGCTTTCATACCATTTGCTGGTGTTATTTCATGGTACAGCTCCATTATTTCATGCATAAACTGTCCTTAACCTCCTAGGACCCGGGCAAAAACAGGGTTTTGAAAAGTGTGTTTTTTTTAATTAAATAATTGCTCATAGTGGAAACATCAGGATGCAACAGTATTTTAAGGTGCATTTTTTAAAAATATTTTTATGACATGTCCTTTTAATT
>JAPTGZ010000010.1:20698448-20709379 GCA_029814645.1 Fowleria isostigma | reverse complement strand
ATCTCATTTTATTTATTAACCATTTTTTGGGGTGGGGATGTCCACATATGAGGTCGCAGGGTCCTAGGAGGTTAAATATCTTCTGATTCTACTTTTCAAAAGTAAAAATAATAAGTTAAGCAAAACTTTATTTGTATTTATTTAAAGTAATTAATCTCATACATAAAGGAAGATTGCAGTGTAAATGTCCTGAAGCAACACTGTACCATAGTTGAATCCCACAATGCCATTTTATAGCATACTTCATTTAGATTAGATAATGCTGCCAAAACACTAATATGGACAGCAAAATCAATATTTTCATGTTCAGTTTTTAAGAAATAAAACTTTGCAATATATACTATATAAGTTGTTTTCACTGACTGTCAAAAGGTATAGCTACCATAGACAAGTGTATAAAAACTGTAAAACAGCAGTTCCAAAACTTTTTTGTCTCATGACTCCATTTTAATGTCACAAATTACTGGTGACTCCAAACATTCAAAATGAGACATTTTTTTGCTCAAATCAATTTTTTTTTTTTTATCATGTTTTATTTGTTTATTTTATTGAGCTTTATTTTAACCAGGTAAGTTAGTTGACAACTGTTTCTAATTTACAATACAATATAATTTACAATATTTATATAATAGTTTGCTCTACTATGTTGCAAATAAATGTTAATTTTACACTAATATATGCATACTATTATGAATGGAGGAGAAAAGCCAGGTGTAGATTACTGCACAAAGTGAGTATTTTATTGCCCTTGGTCAGGGTATGTATAGTCAGTGGAGCTGGTATTTACAAGGATGAAAATTAATACTGAACAAACAATAACTACAGCTATGAATTATGAAAGAGCTGCAGCATTTTAAACCGACCACAATGAATATGTGAAACATAATCCAGATATTCTCAGAGATAGGGTTATTCCCGAATATTATATCCTGCATTTTATTTGAACGTGTTTTTATTAGGAAAAATGTGTGGTGTTTTAATTAAAGTGAAATTATATAATCATTAAAAAAAAATATCTTTCATTTCTAAGTTTAGTATTTTTTTGTTAAATTATTAGAAATTTAAGGTGACCCTAGTTGAATTCCACACAACCCCACATGGGGGTCATGACCCTAAGGTTGAAAAACACTGCCGTAGAATGATTAAAACACAGAAACAACATATAAAGTATTACTAAAATCTATTACTAAATGCAAATTTTGGTATGCCTTTGGTAATAGATTTTAGTCTTATTTTTATTGAAACAGAAGGTTTAAGTGATAGGAAAAACAAAATAGGTCAAGAACAGCTGCTAAAACATGTTGGTCAAATCAGTATTATTATAAATTAATTATAAATAAACTATCTATTGTAACTAAAAAAAAAAAAAAGTTACTTTACATTTTTGAGTCTGCTCTTCCAGAAAACACTGTTGAGAAACTAATAGTGTTCAACATTGTTTAAACCAGACTGAATTCTGCAATTAAAAACAACAGGATTCTCGCTTTCCCACTATCCCCTGTCACTTTTTTTTCTCCTGCTTTTGTTTTCTCTCTTTACTTTTTTTCTTTTTAGAGGTGTTTGGTAGCATCTCTAACCTTTAAGCCTGCTGACAGATGCCATTCATCAACAGCAGCAGGAACCTCATTAACATCAACCTCTAAGTTGGGCTCTGGGTTTTAACTGAAATCAACAAAGAAGGTGTGAATACTTTAAGGCTCAACAATTGTCTTTTACACCTATGTGTTAATATCCAGAGGTCTAAATTCAGCTAATTGCAGCATGCAAATTTAAAAATCTTAAAAAAAAATTTATTCTTGCTTACTACTAAGTATGGGCTCAATAATGAATGACAAAAACACATAATTCTTTAAATCTATGTTCCTGGTTAAAAAAGAGCCTCCATGCTACATTATACTGCATATTTTAATTAATATGATCAATCTATTTCATTGTATTAAATGCAATAAATTATTATGTTTCTGTAGTGTGTCTTCAAATGCAGAATTTTTTTCTGATATATTGTTAAAACCATTTCAATCAATTTAATATTCACATCTATTTAGGTATTTTCTGATTTATACTTTTAAATCTGACACAAAACGTCTATTTATAAAGATATCAGAGAAATAGTTTTCAGTACACAGTGCATAATGTACTGTGGACATGCCTGTTTTGTGTGGGGAACATGTTCATACACACACCATTTATAAGTGTCTGGTGTTCATTAGTGGTGCAGGGCTAACAAGAGGTCACTCTCTGAAAATACTCCAGTCCACAACATAAAACCCTCCATGGTCGCACAGCCAGAAGCCAGAAAAAAAAAAAAAGAAAAATCACTGTTTCACCTGCCTGTTTGTGATCTGACTTCACTCACTGTTACAGCTTGTAGGACCTCTCCAATGCAAGACTAAACATTCAGCTGAACCGTTCAGATGCTGATGCAATCAGATTTATAAGTATGTTTAACTCCTTGCAATCAGGGTTAAATTTTTTTTTAAAAAGTGGGGGCCGTCACCATGTTACTATTGTATTTTAACAGCAGGAGAATGAACTATATCCTGCATCCATTCCAGTGTTAGAATAAAGCTGCGTTTTCTCCAAAATTCTATGAGATTTGAATAAACACAACTTTTACTGTGATTAAAACGGAAAGATTAAAAAAACAACATAACGATAGAGATCAAGCAGAGCCTGCAAAGTAAGACAGGCTTTTACATATAACAACACTGCGATGTTGATGTGATGTTAATAGGTCCATTCTCCAGGAGCTGTATGAATGAAAAATGTCCCAAAGTGATCTGCTGGATCAGAACCAGATCTGATTCAGGCATTAAGAATGACTTAAATCATCTGAGTTACACCAGATGATTTTTTTGATCCAATTTTCTCCCTCCTTATACAGTAAATACTATATGCATATGCTATAATTTCACTGACACAATGTCTGCAAAGCTATTTTTGTACACTCTTCCTTGGTATTAACAACGTGAATAAATAGTTCAATGAAATTCAACAAATGAAAGACGTGATTTAAGTTTCTATTCTTAAAACTATTAGTCCCCACAAATAAATAGTTTTTCAAACAAATACAGTTGCACACCACAGATTAGAAAAATGCATGCGTTTGTTTGGAGCTTATATATTTCAGTATATTTGTTCTTTATTAGAATATCTGCAGCTGAAACTTGATTGATAATTGGTGATTTTTTTTTTTCACAGAAAATAAATAATCTCTGTAACTCAAAGTATATGGTTTATTGTATTTTTGTAGTGAAATAAATCAAATTGCATGTACTGCATGCTTATTTTAGCCCATTGATTTCATTTATTCACAGAATTTTTGAGTGTTTCCAATATTTCATTTGTTTTTATTTTAAGATTAATTATATGAAATCCATGTGTATCCCAAATTATCCTAACATTAACATGAATTAATTTAGTCAAAACAGAGGATAAGTCGGTTAATAGAAACATTTGCGTGTCTAGTGCTGTGTTCCTCTTGTGTCTTGCATCATGAAAAACTTAACTGTAAGTGTTGTACTATTCTCAGGTATACTCTGCAGGACACTGAACAAACAGCTACTCATTGGCTATCATGGTCAGACAGTAGCATAAAATCAACCCATTAAAAGAAAGCTAAATATTGACAGAGGCTCTTGGTTTGGCTGACTGGAAGTCAAAATTTAACACATGTGAGCTGCATTAGCAGATTGTATTTTTAAAGCAGTCCTGAAACCTTAGAGAAGCTGCAATTCCATTATTTTGTAATCAGGCTGTGAAAACTCCCAGTAATCCTGCTTTCTTGGTCTTTCTTCTGTCTCTTTAATATCACAGATGACTTGCAAACAGTTGACCCCCATCTCAAGTTGATTATTTAGCTATGCTTTCACTCAACACCCCACCTCTTTCCCCTCGCTGACCACCTACTTTCCCCAAAGACCACTATTCTCTGGTCAGATTTACTGCAAAATGTGTGTGTTCCACCATATTTGTGAAATCCCCCATGTGTCAACTTTGCGCTCCCCTAGACAGGGCTTTGAACCTGCTTGCTAGTTTGAGAGCACACATAAATCCAGCAGACCCAGAGCAGAGAGGTAAACCTTCTTTACATAGGAACCTAATTGCTGAACTTTGCCACAGCTCAGTTTGCTGAGCTGAATGATTTGTCAAAATTCCTGTCTCTCTGTAATAAATTACCCAGCCAGCTTGGCCAGCCAGTTCACATTTTAAATAAAAATGACTCCCATTTGGATTCTATTGGTTGGCAACAACGCCTCAGGTTTATGCAGAGCAAAGTCACTTGACAAATGAGGAATGTTTTGACATTTTCAATCCTCCCTATTAATATCATAAAGACTAGGCCATGAAAAACTGTCATGAAACCCAAAACATTACTCTAACTCTATCAATGTCACTTTCTGAAAATATTTAACATGCACCGCCTATATGTCGGGAAAGGTGGACATTTCATGAAAATTAAATTACAGTTGGAACATCATGTTGTGATGAGTATTATGACCACCTAGTTTGGGTGATTCTGAATTGGGCTGTTCTGGAGAATTGTGGGAAAAAGTGAGTGTACCGTCCCATCCGAAGCCAAAGTGAGTGTTTGTTTTGACTTGAAGCTCTCTTTGCACTTGGACTGACCCTCCACTAAACTGACTATGCTCAGTAATGGTGCACTGGCTCATAATCCCTGCCCTTTTTGCTCATTTTTATTTTTCTATACATACAGTCAGCCTTTTTACTCTATCTATGGAGTTTTATATTTCTCTGGTTTATTGCATTGGCAGAGCACATGCAAAAATAAATGGAAAATAATGCCGGCTCCTGTTTTCAAAATATTACACAAGGAAATGACAAATCTACGTATAATCATCTCGAACGTTATTACTAAAAAATACGCAAAAGAATTAAGCCAAAATATTTATGATTAATGATAATGTGACAGATGCTAATAATGCATCAGTCGCAAGTGAGCCGTAGGTAGATGTTTCATCTTAAATGTGTTTGTCTTTCAAGCTCATATGTTCTTGAGTATATATGCACCCTGCAGGGCTAATCCTCAGGCCTTCACGTTTTCCAGCCACATCAAACTGGGAGCCAAGATTCCTCACCCAGAGTTCCTTATGAGTGAGGCACTTTGTGCTCAGGGCTCAAAATAGCATGCAGCTCTCAATTATTGGGTACGGAGCAAACACAGGTGTGGAATCCCAACCACCACCACCGGTGCCCCATCCACAGAATAAAGCCACTCTTGTCCCAGAGATTGACTAGGAAGGCCAGAGCCATGCCAGGCTTTGAACTGCAGAGACCACTTGGCTTATTTGGTGCTGGAGCTAAAAGGGACCTTTTAAAGGTGTGGAAATGAAACGTCCCACATCAATCATGCATTTCCACTTCTGAATTATTCAGCAGTGGCTGCTGCCTGCTGACTGCCTGCCCGCTCCCCTACATGCACGTCTGTTTGCTGGCGTACGCTTGTCGTGTGGACCTCATTAGCTGAACTTTTGTAATGGTGTCTTTATCTGGTATGAGAATGTGTATGTCAGAAATAACTAGTCATGTATGTCTGATTTAAAGCACTCTGAAGGAAAAGCTTATATACAGTAGGTTTATTAAAGCCATTATAGATAAGTTGTATCCAAACATATAGATGCATATGCGTCTTCACTGCCCTAACAACATATTTTTTGGGGTTCTATAACTGTTTCTTGCAGTGGGTTATAGTAAAAGACAATATATATAGATGTGGGAGGGGGGCGACAAAGAGCAGAGCTCAGCAGTGTCTGCTACAGACAATGAACGCTCTGTTTGGCTGCTTTGATTCTGCTGCTGTAGATCAGGTGGCCCCGTTTAATTCCAGGTTTTGGCCTCTCTCCTGCTGCTCTGCTTTTCTCTTCTCAGCACGTTCTTTGCATTTATTGGGCGAGTGGGTCAATCGAGCAAGCTGCTTTTCAGCAGGCTGATGTCGGCTGTGCACTGATGAATTGCTGACTAATTGGCTCAAATCAGAAGATGTGGAACTCGTCACAGAACCAGCCAAGTGTCACTCACTCACAGAGAAACAGAGATGTGGAAATAGTCTTCAATGAGATTGATTCACAGACAGTCTTTTTCAGTCAGAGGTTTAGTCAGCTATTCAATGGTAAGTTACACTGAAAATAAAATATCAAAATGTCTTATTTATTGAATGTGTGCCTTGAATGTTTGTATCATTTAATATCACACATGGTTTATTTCTACACTGTTACCCTTACGATTGAAATAAAATATTTTTACCTTTTCTTGGGCAATGATTGCGACAATGTGATTTATTCTTGATAGATAAATTATAACTAGGACTCAGTATATAAATGCTCCATCTGGTCAGAGGTGATTGCTGATGTGTTAAAACAGGAATAAAAAGAGGAATGTGTTCACAAACAAATGTTTTAAATGTGTGTCTTTGTGTGTGTTTTTATGGTAATTGTGTGAAAATTATCTATATATTCATAAGGAAACTAAAATCTGCATAAAAAACATAAAATAGTTAATTTACATATATGTTTTGCATTAGTTGAATTTACAGTTTTAATAATTAATTATTAATGATATAACTTTCCCTAAGTGGGAGCAAAAGAAATCTATTTTTACAGTAAAAGTAATGATAGCGGATTTTGCGTCTTAGTTTCAGAGAGCTGTCTTTAGCCAGAAGATCTCTCTTGTGTGTGGCCTACACAGGAAATTAAGAAACCTCTGCAGCTTTAAGCATATTTGTGTCTGAATTATCTTGGAACAGCGGGTTTAAACAAAAGTGAAACAAGGTTCAGCATGTGCTCATTTGAGGCATGTGTGGTCAGAGACAGCCCTGGGTTCATATGCAGATCCTGTTTTACATGGATGGTTGACCCTTGAATAAAGTTCATACCTTGATAGTAATAATAATTTTAATAGTAATTAAACTATATTGCATGTTAGTGGTTGTCATATAAGATTTTACAGAAATATTACTAATGCAGCATCATAGGAAAAATACATTAACCCGCTTTAGTTGCATAAGTGATAGAAAATAGTGGAAGCATTTGATATTTACAGAATAAAACCCTACCCGTTACACATGTAAGAACAACACGGTTACGTCAGTGGATGAGTGTGTGTGGGCGACCGGGGACCCAACAGCAACAGGACTTATTTATTTTAGAGGGAAGTTTAAGGGGCAGAATGAAGAAGCGACAGATCCCTTTTGGAAAGCCTTGAGCCATTTATTATGAGTTTATCACGTTCTTCTCACAGACTGACTCAGCTCTGCACAACAGATACAGTCCATCACAGTCAACCAGTGTCCCATCCTCTATGGGCATGAATTTACACAGATGGTTCTTATACCCACGGATTAGACTGCATATTTCCTCGATAAGTGAAAAAAACAAAGGCTTCGCTGAATTTATTATGTCTTAATTAAGGAGACCTACATCAATGTATATTTGTGTGTGAACAAACCTGACGTTTCATTTTATAATCTCTTTGAGGGATTGTTATCAGTGGAGCTTATGTGGGGTCAAATATTTACAGACTAAATTCCTCAGCAGGGCTTGCTAAATTGCAAATACATGATTTTTCCCCAAGTGTGTAAAAATATCCAGTTGAGTGTGTGATTGTTTTCCTAAATTACATGAATTGGAAATTGGATTTAATGTATTTGACAGAAAATAAATGCAGGGTAACTAACGTATAACATATTTAGTCAAAAAGTTTGTCTCTTGGACAAAAGTGCTGCTTTTTTGGATTACACAGAGGAAATTCTAAGAAAACTGGAAAAAAAAAAAAAAGGAAAATTACTGCCCTTCTTCAGTTTACCAATATTAAAAATAAATCTTTCTTCCTATACACAATATAATTTTTCCTATTGTTTGAAAATAATTACAAAAACCCACAACACATTCTCACAAAGGCTTCAGAAAGCCACTTTTCCTAAAAGATGGGAACCTATTTTACCGTTATTACTGCAATAATAATAATAATAATAATAATAATAATATTTATTAGTGATGCAAAACCTCATGTGGTATAAATAAAAATGCTGTCATCCTGCTTCTGACTAGAAATTATACCAATAACCTTATATTCTGGAGTAGATATTAACTATTTATTTACTGTGATTGTTATTATTTTCTTTCATTTCCTTCCTATATTGCCTATGGAGATCTGTAAAAAATACGCATACAGCTGAGAAAAAAGGAAAAGAAATATAGTGAACTGTATTTAAACGTACACATTTTACTGTACCAATAAAAAATGATTTTAATCAAATATCTTATCCAACCCCCTTCCAAAAATTCCTACTAATTCTCTGAAGCGACATAAAAGTGAGCAAATACAAAATGTCTTAACCGAGTAAAGTATAACATATACAAATCATTCTTACATATGGCAAAGTGTTAACAGTGGTGGTGCTGCAGCTCGGACTCCCTGTGCCCTCCAAGGTGAGCTCTGTCTCCACCAGGCAAAGGGGACCATGGGAAAGCTCACATGCCGATTAATCACAGCTAATGAGCTGGAACAGTGTAGCTTGAGCTGCCTTCCATGACCATCTAACCCCGCATTCACACACACACACACGCACACATACACGCAGAGCCACACTCACATATACTGTCAGACACAGACAGACGTGTGAAGGGCAGAATAACAGACACATTTTTTACGCATAGTGTCATTACACTTAAACATGTTAATTTCTTTAAAATATTCTTTAAAATCTAGGTCAAAGCATTTCCAGTTAATCTAATCAATATGTAACATAAATTAATTTAACATTTATATGACATGATTTGCCTCTAAAGGGACCTTATATATATATTTTTTTAAAAACTAAATCTAAAAATGTAATATTTCAAGGACATTTACAACTTCAGGACTCCTCTTTGTCTCAGATTTTTTTGAAGATGAAAAACCCAACCTACCAAATTTCTTTCCCTCAATAATGTTAACAAAAATGCAGAGTTACCATTGGGTATTCACAGCCCTTGGCATCAAAGTGACCCCTGTAACCAGTGGTTTGTAATGAACAAAGTTTAAACAAACAATGAAGCAGAGTGTTGAATGAGGCGAGGAGGAAAACAGAAATAAGTGATGTCACATAGAAAGTGACGAATGACATAGCTGGGGTTGATGTACACGGCGTGTACTTTTAGTGGTAGAAGTTGTTAAAATGTATGACTGAATCCATTTTATTTCAGAAAAAAACATGTCCACCGTGAGCCCTGCACTCTTATTGCTCTCTTAAACATACTGTACCTAATACCTAGTTATTATATAAAAAATAAGTGAATCAATCTTATGTAAGCGCAAAAAAATAATATAAACATCATCCCTTTTAAGATCCTTCACCGTGCAGCTGTTATTATTTTATGTTACATATGGCAAACCGTACATAATGTGGTTTCTCGACCTCTCTCCGGCTACCGAGGAAGCTACAGCTGTGGCCTCTTACTGTAACAGTAATCCTTGTGGCACATATATCTTAACTGATGCTTGTGAGTGTACATTTCAGTTATCATTCCTGGGGGCACATATATCTTTAGTCCAGCTTCTATTGCAGGGTCCCCTGTCCTTGTACCCTGGCAGGTGATGCAGCACAAAGACTGTGGAGGAGGACTGTCATTCCAATTCTTGCTATTCACAAACCAGATCCATTTGTTTTGTGATTACAATCTCCACAGCAGGAGGTCAAAGAGGGTGTAGCTGTCTATTTGTTATCACCAATATTAATCTGCAGAGGCAATTGGTGTGGAGTTATGGTGCAAAACTGTTGTTAATACAAATTACCTCTGTCTGGTATTGCATGTTTACATTGTAGCCTGATGCCCATCTGTTAAATAAGGAATCTGAGCCTGCAGATGACACGGTGGAATGTATACCTGAGCAGTGTCATCTTAAAGCAATTCCACTCACTCAGATGCTCGTAAGAACAAATACACACCTGTCTGCACTTTAAGAAGCAACTTACTTAATCTCAAGCAAGTGTTGGACCCTGCCAGAAAATCTGTGGTGTGGGTGTTCATGCATATGTCATCCAAATAAAGGAAGGTTTAGCCAAATCCACCAACTGCACATGGCACATATCCCTCAGTGAGGCATCCAAGCCACAGGAAACCATCCACCATAACATGTTGTAGTTAAAATGTTATTCTGAGTGTTGCTGCAGCAGTAGCCGCACAGCCCTGAGCTGTGTTGTAACTCACTTTACAGGATCATTCTTTAATTTGAGGACAGAGGTAAGACCCTTTATATACAAATAACTCATAAACATGCCTCATTCAAGTAAGTATCTACTATTAATTCAACCTGACTGAAAATGACTTTAGTGGAGATAGTTCATATTCTCATTCTGTTAAGTTCTATCACTGTGGGAAGAAAAAGAGGGTGGGGTGACCTTTCTGGTGTGTTTCTAATATCTCCCCAAAAATCCCTGCGGGCAGGGATCGTCTTGGGTGTTCCAGGGTGGACTCCAGTGTTGTTATATTTAACGGGTTCCCAGCGCAGAAAGCCGGTAGAAGAAAGAAGAGGAGAAGTGAGGGAGAAAAAGAGCTCTGTGATGGTGAGCTGACGGCAGAGTATCATTCTGACCTGGAGGGAAAAAGCACCCTCTGTGCGTGGCCAGGGGTAAGATCTATGCTGCCCTTTTTCTTCCCATCACACTCTCCTTTTTCTCTTTCTTAGAGGGGAGGAGGGATGTAGGTAATGAAGCTTAAGTGAGCCTGGTGTCTGGTAATGTAATATACACAAAGCCCTTGTCAGGTCTGGATCCAATAATGTGTCATTTACCACGTCTGGAACAGATTGGCCCAGATGATCGGAGTGAACCTTTGCCCGGGTGAAGAGTACTCAGCATCCCTCGGCCTGGATGGAGGCCTTACAAACGAGCCTTCGCCTCGCCCCATCTCCCTTGTACCTTTCGCCCCCCC